>CAJUYI010000761.1:0-13506 GCA_910591695.1 Galerucella pusilla
CTAAATTTATTGTAATGGATGCCTCATTTTATTCTCGCACGCCGCCACGCCACCCATCTATAGTGTGGTCGACGGCGTCTGATATAGTGCGTGTACACGTGAATGCTTTCTGCTGCATTGTTTGTTAACAACTGACAATTTTACATGTAAACTCTATCTCTTCCGTGATTTTTCAAGAATAAATTAGTAGCATTCCAGTCATTATTAATTTTATTGTTATTATTAAATAATAAATTTTGAAATTTTTATTGATAAAAAACACAGGGAAATATTGAAAATTCTTGAGCTTCTTTTTTTTGGAGCAAAATTTTTCTGGCTGGACCAGATGCCCATGTTGACGGTATTTTTCGCCTTTATTTATTGGACTAGTATGAATGAATGAATTAAAACTGGTTTTATATTATAAAGTGTATAATAATCTTGCACAGAAGGTTTATTGTGGTATATTTTTACCCCCCTTCTAACGTCCACTCTTCCAAAATTATATTAAGTATCAGATTTGACACACCTCTTAACAAAATTCAATTCCCTTCATGTGGCTGCCATTATTTTCTAACCTTACAATTTAGCTCCTTGATTGGATAACATGTATTTCCTTTAGTTTTTTTTTTTTTTTTTGGAAAATAGTTAAACAAATTTACTAAACTTTGAAGTTGTTTTTAATTTTCCACTTTCGAAATTTGTCCCTAACGTGTCTTTCTTAAACTTTTCTTGTTTAAATACGGACCTGTAGTGCTTCAATAATTTTTCATATTATTAAATTACATCGCAAAATTAATTTTTTGTTACGAATAACGTTTGTATTTTGTTTATTTCTTGTATAATTCCGAAAATTTTCATCTCGTAGTATAAATAACTTTAACCTTATTATTTTAAATGTATTTTTCAAAGAAAAGTCTTTAATAATACACAGGAAAATCCATAATAAATCTGATATGTTAGTCAAGGTTTTCATTGTTATGTGTGGAAGTACGTAGTTAACTTAATAAGCTGATTGATATTGTTTTCTCACAAAGTTGCTTGTTTCGAATTAAAAGCGTACAAAGAAAATTAAATTTAACTATTTAGTACAAAAAAAAAACTTGGATAATTTAACCAAGGATAAACTTTATGAAACGATTTTTTTCAAATTGGAAAAGGTACAAAAAACTACGACCTTAAAATGTTAACATTTTTATGTTAGGTTTGTTCCAATGTACATGATTTAAAAAAAAATAAACGATTTTCATTCCAGATTAATACACATTGAACAGATTCACGAATAAAGCTGACTTTATACACATTTTACGGGGGTCTAATAAAGAGACGCAGTCAGTCGTACGCGAACCACAAAAAGAAATAATGAAAAAATTACAGGTCACAGCAATTATTCATCATCAATCAAACCAATAATTTTTATACCGACGTAAATCGTCACAATCGATAAATTTTTGATGACAATGTGGGTGAATCAAGTGATTTACTTAGTCGAGTCGTCTAAGGCCTCTTTCACAAGGTCAGGGTGTTTGTCCGTCCGAGTTTTCGCCCGTCAGCCGGACAAGTAGCAATACACTGTTTAGCATATGTTCTTTCACACTTTCCGGACACGGGTGAATCGCCGTCCGGGCATTCAAAACGCCCGGATGTACCCTCTAGAACTCACGGAGCTCGGACGGGCAATCTCCCGGACTATGCCCTAGCGGACCACATTGTGCTTTACATGATCCGGGTGTTTAATCGTCCGATTGGTCTATACTTGTCTATACTAGTTTGCAGGCCAGTAGCGTGTAGTGATTAGTTTATTTCAGGATAAACCAGAAATCTGGAACAAAGCTAACGAGGATCTGCTTTCTAGCAAAGGTTAAACCCAAATTTGCCTATTACGTTGTTTTTTTTTTCGCCGATGTTTTAATAAAGCGAACAAAATCTTTTTGCGTCTACTGTCCATCACAATCAACGGCAAACTGAAGTATATCAAGTGGTCCGGATTTTCGCAGACTCGTGTGAAGAGAGATCCAGGGTGCCGGACGGGCGATCATACGGACGGATAAATATCCTGACCGTGTGAAAGACGCCTTAGCATTTCAACTATTGCCATTCTGAAAACAACTAAAAACAAGCAAGGACGTTAAGTTCAAATTTTAAGTTGAATATTACCTATCAAGTCGGATAAAAATAAAAATTCCGGATTGAGACGACATTGGCATTAGATACATACGAATATTTTTATTCAATATGAATTTTTTTCGACGCCACAAATGACTTCAATCTGTTTAAAATATTGAGTGGTTGTTGATTGGTTGTTGATGTATTGATATTCAGTTTATTTATAATGTAAACAATTTAAATTATGGGAGTAGAGCAAGCTGAAACAATTTTTTCTATTTTTTTATGTCTACACCGTCATTGTATAGAAAATACAGGGTGTGGCATGATATTAGTAGTATTATATTTATTGAAATATTGATTAATGAAATAAATATTATAAAACATTTTATAGGTCATTGCTCTATTTTGGAGAATTTTCTTTCAAATTTGATAATATTTTAAAGAAAAAAAATATTACAGTTGCATTCAAAAACTGATTCTTCTTTGAGCATAAATCTGCGCAGTCTATAAACGTAGACTTGAATATCGTAATGGTACATAAGAATTATATCAAAATATATTCTAATTTTCAATTTAATAACACTCCTTCTGCTTTTGCAAATCATATTTTAGCAGGACTTCATTCTCCAGACAAATTTGATGTTGAATTGTTCCATAGTTGTATTAGAATGAATTTACTAGAAAATATTGAAATTCGAATTCCTTGCACAGAGAATTATAGTTTCTTACATTTGCCCAAACATTTTTTCAACTATAGTCTGATCGATACCAAGAAAAATTGCTCGGTTGGACAAAGTACAATATCTTCCTGGTACAGATCGGTGGCATCAGTGATTGGAATCGATGTCAACTAGATCAAGATAACAAATCATTCTGAGAGGGCCACTGCTGTTTCAACTCTAGCCAAAACGGGAATTGGAGATCAGCAATTAATTAAAATAACAGGGCATGGTAGCAGCCACACTATAAAACCATATCTGCAAATTGACTCGGGCCATCATCAGGATATAATTGACGCAATGTCTGCTTCAACTTCTGCAAAGACAGTCCAAGAATCTCTAAATCAAGAGCAAGCAACTTCGAATCAACCTGCCATAGTATACAATAATTGCGTTTTTAATATAAACATCAATCATAATGGTCCATGAATTTAGAAAACATTTAAGCTTTTTGTTGAAATTAATCAAAATTATTATGTAAACAAATAAAAATTAGATTGTCAAAAAAAATATTCTGTCATTATAAACGTCAAAAAAAATTTCCAGTATAATTCGCTGTTGGGTACCCACCAGGAAAAAATTTCCGATAAAATGCATCCGTTGTTATGGTGATCTGACAGAAATACACGTTCTGATTGGTTAAAATCCACAAGTGTGGAATTTTCAGTGAAATGGTTTAAAATCATTTCACTATAAAAAATATGTGGGTAGACTTGCAAATAACGATATGGTATGAATGAACAGCTTGTTTGGTTTTTGAAAAGCAATTATTTTGATAACATTATGTGGTTAATATATTTTCCAAATCATTGACTCGCGGTAAATCATTCTTTTACAGATCGATAACCTGATTTCTAGTTTAGATCGACGACTATTCAGGGCCGCCACCAGTGGGAGCCACTAAGACAAGAAGTCTCAAGGTAGGTACCGTTAGTATAAAAAAAAACTAGGACTAACTCTTGTTAAATATAAACCGTGTACGTAATAATTTGCAGAAACTAAAATACGAGTTCATCACCCTTTTCTGAACAAATACTAGAAAATCAGAAAGGGGGGATCGTATTGGTTGGTATACAGGGTGGTCCGTAAGTAATTGTACATAGAAGTACAGTACAATCTTCACTGAACTCTGTACACAATACCGCTCTTCGCCTCTGCCTTGGTGCCTTTCGCTCTAGCCCTGCTGATAGTCTCCACATTGAAGCTAATGAACTACCCCTACCCCTGGGACGCCAATCCCCACTCTCATATGCTGCCTCAGTATCCTCCAATCCTGTTCACTCGCTTTTCATTTCAACGACTAATCCCCCTACTTACCCTCGAACAATTATAAAATCTATCCCCCAAATACTCACTCCTTTACTCAAAGATACCGACCTATCTCTGATCTCGCCGCTCCCTCTACCTTCTTCTCCACCTTGGACCAAAAATATCCCTACAATCGATACCTCACTTACCATTTATAATAAGCATGAATCTCCCACTGCACTTATAAAGAAAGCATTCCTATAATTACTACAAAAAAAAATCGTATGATTTAATACTCTACACAGACGCTTCCCAAACTGACTCCGGTGTTGGTTGTGCAGTTTCCACGAAGCATGAACTCATAAGCTCCTTCACCCTACCTATAGTGTGTAGCGTTCACACAGGCGAGCTACAAAGCATTTTTCAAGCTTTCAAAAGCATCCATGGATGTTGGGCTCATTAAAGAACGCTACCACTGCTTGGAACACTAGTGGGTTCGCCAAAATTTCCGGTTAGGGGTAGAGTGCTCCCAGCGTCGGTGATTAGCCTCAGTCGCAGAAATAGACCGACGTTAAATAACAGAATAAAAAAAAAGCATCCACCTACCCCACAAAAATATTGCAATATGCACAGACTCGCTTTCCTCCATTCAGTCAATCAAGTCAATCTTCACTGACCACCCAATTGTCCAGAATATACACGACATCTATCAAACTCTCGTTGCTCAAGATATAACAGTGTCTCTCATCTGGCTTCCATCTCACATCGGTATTGATGGTAACGAAACTACGGACAGCCACGCGAAAGATGCTACCACTAATAACGACCCAACACACATTGTCCAACTCGCAACCGACCTAAAGATCCACTTCAAAAACGTTGCACAAGATTCTTGGCTACACCTGTGGCGTAATAGCACGACAGTACTTCATGGTATCCATCCTTCCACTTTTCCTCTCTCCCTGAACTTCTTAACCCGGAGAGAGGCTACTACAATCAGAAGAATCCGAATCAGTCATACCAAACTCTCACACGGATATCTGATGTCTTCAGGAAATCGTTCCGTTTGTTATAGCTGTAACGATATTGTGACCGTTAAGCACATACTGAAGGACTGCAAACAATTTTCTGCTATATATAAACAACTTGATCTAGGCCCAAACTCAAGGAAATGCTCCACTGCCCTACCGAAATTAAGAAAGGTTCCTGATAGCTACTAACCTATACTGTAAAATCTAATTTAAATATTTGTTATAATTATGTAAATTTCTGTATTTATTTTTTCTGTGCCAATGACCAGCGCTGTCGGGGCACGTTAAGCTAAAATTAAAAAATAAAAAAAAAAAAATAAAAAAAATAAATAAATAAATAAATAAATAAAAAAAAAATCTTCATTTCAAAATATTGCGATTCAAACCAACAAGCTTTAATTTTCGTTTTTTACAATAACGCTTTTTGATTTTATTGCCTTTCACATAAGCAGTAGGTACTTTTGTAAAAAATAATTGAAGCCACATCATTACAACAAATAAAAGGTATACCTGTTAGTATCCCAAATCTTAACGGTTTTAGAGATAATAACCTTTTCTACATGATTATTATTCAATGAAATTACGTTCGAAAAATGTTGTGTGTACGATAATTATTTTTTTAGTATTAAGATGAACAGTATTAGGGTATAGTAGCAGTTAACATGAAAAATATGTACATATGGTACTTTTAATATTTAAAAATAATAAATATCGTACAAACAACTACATTTTTCGAACGTAATTTCTCTGAATAATAGTCATGTTAATCACTAAAATATCTACAAAAATTAATTTTTTTTTCTTTGGCCTGTAGTGGGATCACGACAAATAGAATTCTATTCTAGTGACGTCACTCCAAAGCTGGCGATAATCCTGAAATTTGGTATCACGTCATATCTCCTGCGATTATAGAAATCTAGGTTCGGCAATTTTCGGAATAATAGTATTAATCCAGAAAACTTTTCTGTTATTTGACACATATTTGACATTTTCTAAACTGCTTCAGCTTTCGTTTTTCTTTTCCAGTCTATCATGGTTTTTTTCCATTCTTCTCAAGACTTGTAGAATGAAGTCAATTCTACGCTTCAGATTCCCTGTCATGATACCAATTTATCGCATACAAGCAATGTGAAACGGTTGTTAGGTAACGTGACGTCACTAAAATAGAAGCAAAACCAAAGCTGAAGCAGTTTAGAAAATGTCAAATATGTGTCAAATAACAGAAAAGTTTTCTGGATTAATACTATTATTCCGAAAATTGCCGAACCTAGATTTCTATAATCGCAGGAGATATGACGTGATACCAAATTTCAAGATTATCGCCAGCTTTGGAGTGACGTCACTAGAATAGAATTCTATTTGTCGTGATCCCACTACTGGTACTGATCCCCAAAATGTGGACCGCCTGCTACTGTTAGTTAATTTTGTATTTAGTTTTTATCGAAAATACTGGTGATATCGCGTAGAGGTCATGATCGTATCAACATTTTATAGAAGTTAATCTTTAAAGTACCGACTCGTAAAAAGATTAACTACATTTTTCTAAAAACTAAATTGCAGTAAGAAGTTTATTTATAGAGGAGTCGATAATGAGTTGACGTAAATAACTGGTGTATGTGAAAAAACATGTAATTTTTGCTTTGTGTCACTGATTTTTTTTCTCAAGGAAGTGCACATATTCTCATGCCGTGCCGTTCATCTTAAACGGTCGTTTTCAAATGGCCTTCAAAACTAATGTTGTAAAACATTTTAACGACACAGAATAATTATACGACTTTAGTTCTTCTTTTGCTGTAGCATCTGTGTTGTCGGCTCAAAATTTTCTCAAGTAGGTATACTAATATACATAAAGTTCAACAATTAAAATTAACTGACTCACTGAATTTAGAAAAAAAGTTAGATCAGATATTTGAGTATTTTTTTTAAGGAGCCGTCCCTTCGCCGGTACCACCTCAGCCTCCTGGGCTTATTGTAGATACACCTAGTGTTCTGACTACAACCTATTCAGCCATTCCGTTCCCTGTATTAGCTCATACAGGTTCTTTGCTGGTTGGTTGTAGAAGTCTTCTGGAGTCATTTGGGGTCTACCATACAGTTTCTGCCTACTGTGGTCCTGCGTCTCACAGTTGCATAGTATATGCAGAGCTGTTTCGGTATCCTTTTTGCATCTTCTGCATGTAAGGTCTCCGTTGTACAACCCTATTTTGTTTAGGTGCTCCTTTGTGGGAAAGTGTCCCGTAAGTAGCCCCGTAGTGGTGCGCAGTTTGTTCCTGCTCATTGAGAGCAGTTCTTTCGCTACTTTTTCTGATGGTTCTTTCATGAATTTCTTCCCATGTATTTGCCTGGTCGTATTTTTCCAGTGTTTATTGTGTTGTTCTTTCAACCCCCCTCCAACCATGACCTCGTTAAGCATCTGGGATGCCCACAGCAGGTTCGGGTCCGTTCATCAGAGTTGACGATCCTACTCTTGCGAGTTCGTCAGCTTTTTCATTGCCTGCGATTCCTTTATGACCTGGGACCCACTCCAGTGTTACACTGTTCCGATTCGCCAGTCTTCTAAGTTCCTCGCCGCATTCCCATACTAGCCGAGATGTCACCCTATAGCTCTGAAGTGCTTTAAGGGCGGCTTGACTGTCACTGTAGATCCTGATCTGCCTGTTGTTGTAGGCTGTCATATTATTAGCACTTGCACATGCAAGTATTGTATATACTTCAGCTTGAAATACAGAAGCGTATTTGCCAAGCGAGACGATCCCTTCATATTTGCTCGTCTTGCTGTATATGCCCGCTCCGGTGCCGAGTTCATTTTTTGATCCGTCTGTATACCAGATCAGTTCATTCGCTCTACTAAGTGGTGGTGCATTCTCTTCCTCCAGCTCCTTTCGATATTTGATGACAATCTCGAAGTTCTTGCGAAAGATATATTTGGTGGTCATGTGGTCTGTTGGCATTTTGAAAATGTCATCATCCACATGCCTTATCTCTGTGTGTCTTCTCCCATGTGCCACGTCATGTTCCGATGCTTTTTCCAGTCGGGTTATTGTTGCCCTTGCTTCGCACATTATGACACAATGTAGCGGAGGAAGGTCTAGCATTGTCTCCAGCGCCGCTGTAGGAGTAGTCCTCATTGCCCCTGTAATGCCAATGCATGCAAGTCTTTGGACCTTGCTTAGTTTTAGCATAGCAGAGGATTGTCTGATCTTTGGCCACCATACCAGAGATGCATATGTGATCCTGGGAATGACAATCATTTTGTACAGCCAGTGTACCATGCTGGGTCTAAGTCCCCATTTAGTGCCGTAAGTGCGTCTGGCAACCATGAAGGTCACCTCTGCTTTCTTGATCACGTGCTGGAGGTATCGGTTCCAAGTTAAGCCTGGGTCTAGGATAACTTTGAGTATTAGTTCGTTTGGTTCATATGAGAAATTTCACCCTGCATATGGTTATCGGTAGAGAGGGAATCATTAAGAAAAAAACCACCTGCTCACTTCTTAGAAATCAGTCAACATGGGATATGCCACAAGACGGCGTGATGAGAAAGAAATTCGGAAATAAGCAACAAGAAAGAATGGGATCCAAATACCATTACCAGACTTGGAAAGAATGCCATTCAATGGTACACAGACGGCTCAAAAGCAATAGAAGGAACTGGGATAGGAGTGTTCGGGCCAGGAACCAAATACTCTGAAAGCTTGGGAAAAACCCCGGGTATCTTTCAAGCGGAAATCCATGCCATAAGAAAGTGCGCCCAGTTCAATATTGATAAAGGATACAGAAGACAAAGGATTATCATAATGTCGGATAGTCAAGCAGCCATTAAAGCATTGAGCTCTTGTGTAATCAGTTCCAAAATGGTGTGGGAATGCCTAGACAAACTTAATGAACTAGGCGAGAACAATATAGTCACCTTACTGTGGATTCCAGGACACACTGGAATAGAAGGAAATTAAATAGCAGATGAACTAGCAAAGAGGGGGACTGAAATACCTTTCTGGGGGCCTGAACCCTTTTGCGGAATCAGCCCCAATGTAATATTGGAAGAAATGGGTAAAGCCGAGAAAAAGAGAAGATCTGACCGTTGGAAAGATCTAGTAGGGCTTATACAATGAAAGATTTTTCTGGGTGACTACAACCCGTCGAGATCAAATGAATGCATGTCAAAGTAAAACTGCGCTAAGAGTTTCAACAGGGATCCCAACGGAACATTGTCGCCTGAATAGGCACCTATGAAAAGTGGAGAAAGAAGAATGCAGATTTTGTGGCATGGATTAAGAAACCTCTATCCACATACTTTCCAGCTGCATAGCACTTCAGAATCCTAGAGCACAGCACCTGGGAGATTACTGGATAGAAGAGGAACATTTACCCAAGTTTAAGGCTGCAGACATCCTAAAATTCCTCCGGGAAATAGGACTAAAGGAACTACTAGTTTCTGAGACTCTCCTCAGAAACTGAGTAGAAGTAAGGGGGCACAATAGATCTTTTAGGTCTCAGTGAATGTCACCCCAAAATAGATACATACATACATGGTTATTGGAAGTTCTAATCAATATTAAAGAAAGTATATATTGGAACGTTCAAGAAAGGAAAAAATATAACAATGTAACAAAAAATACTTAAAATCAAAACAACCGAGTTTATTGTAAGTACGTTTAACATATGCCGACGAGATGTGTCTATTTTAAAATAAATTCTATCACAGTTTTAATTATCTAAACATGCATTATAATTTCCGCTCTAAAAAATAAATATTTAAACATTCGTTCTTCATTCGATGAAGATAAACTGTATCGAATTTGCACACAACGATCCTACCCACATTAAAAGATAAAAGTATAGTATTTCACTCAATGGCCAAAAAAATGTAGCTTTCGTCACTCGTTGAACAATAGTATATTTTCCACTGCTAGCTGTGAAGTTGACAATTATTGCTTTTTCTAGCCAACTTTTCTATTAGTGGTTAATAATTTTCTATTATTAACCTAGGTCAATAATGGACAAATTCAAATATTTTGAGAATTCAGGGATAATAGTTCAACAAAAACTTGTGCAACATCATTTTGTATACCCAGAACATATTTGCTGACATTTATAAACCTCGCACCTTATTCCGCTCGAGGCTAAGCCACTCGAGAAATAATCTTGGTGCTAGGTCAATAATAATCGTTTTCACCACCTTGGTGTATAATATACTATTATTGCACTAGAGCAATAATGCTTTTGCTATATGGAATAAGGTTGCCTTTTGATCACTACGCTGTTTTCAGTAGTACGTATATAAATATAAAAAAAAATATATTTCCATAGTTAGAAATAAGTAGTCGTGATAATTAGACATGTCTTCAAGGTCTGTTAATCACATGCTGCAATCAATTCATTGCTAAATAATTATCACCAATGTGTGGCGAAAAAAAAAATTTACTTCACACATTTTTGCAAATTGGAGATGGTAGTGGATCAAACAAATATTTGGAATAGTTTCTGGATTTTAAATGAGAAAAAGGTATATTTGATAATTATTGAGATTTAGAGTGAAGTGATGATGGTTTAAATTGGAACTAAACGCTGTTTATTTAAATATATAATAGTTGGTTCGTTGTTAAAGCACTACAACAATAAAAAAAGTATTACATATATAGAAAATAGTGTTTTGCAAATATTTTTATTACGGCCCATGCTATTTTTTATTTGTCAGTGCTTTCTAAAATGAACAGCAACATTTAACCCGATACGTAAGCCCTATCTTATTACTTCCGAGATCTGTATCTGTAGAGTAGGAAGGGTGAGTGTAGGGTCCCAGCTCTAAGACCACACGTAACCCATTGTACATCCTCCCGAGGAGTTGTTCTAGGCCATCGTCCATCCTGTCCTTCCCAGGAAGGTGGACAGGTCACTAGGAGACATCTGTTTTATATCGGCAGGTGTGGTCCAAGACTCACCGAACACACACACTCTCTTATTGACGATAACTCCCGGACACTCGCATAAGACATGCCTGACAGTTTCATCTTCCTGTTCACACATCCTGCAAAGAAGTGTGTCCACTAGCCCCATAGTATGGAGGTGTTTCCTTAGTTGACAGAGGCCAGTCAGAGATCCTACTGTTCGTAGATTTTTCTTGGTTATCGCCAAATATGTCTTCGGCGCTAGCTTCCCAGGGTCGCCATGGTTGATCCTGACAAAACTGCATCCTTTGATTCCATCCCATCTCTTAAGGGATCGAGCATGGGTGTAACGTTTGGCTAGTTCCGCAATTGTCGAAGTCGTTAGGCCGTAGGTGAAACTGGGTCCTAAAATTTTTAGCCCAGCCGCTTCCCTGGCTAAAGAATCGCCAATGCCTTTCCCTTTACTCCTGTCGTACCCTTTAACCCACCACAGGAAAATATTGTTATCTGCCGAGGCGTTAGCTAAACCTTGGTGGCACTCTAGTACTAGCCCCGTTATAACACGTTGTCTGTTCAAGGCTAATAGGGCTTGTCTACTATCGGTGAAGATTATTGTTTTTGCTAGAAATTCTTTTGTGGCAATTGAGATACCAGCCAGTTCAGTTTGAACCACGCTGGTATTGTTTCCCATTCCCCACTTAATCCTTAGGATTAGTGCTCTCGAGTAAACTCCACATCCTGAGCCTGCTTTCATTTTTGAGCCATCTGTATATGTGCGTATTGCATTTGCAGCATCTGACTCTGTGTTGTTTTATTTTTATGTGGTAGGGTTTATTAAACACAAACCTGGGTTCAATTGCATCATTGGCTGGCTGCAGCAGAGGTAGCGCGGTGAGCGCTTCTTGCTTCTTGCCATATGCTTAGCCTCAATTGGCCCACTCTTACTTCGGGGTTTACACCAGCCGTGCGCAATCGTACCATGACCAAACGCAACCTCCTTGACGTACAGGTCCAGAGGGGTCAGACCAGTAATTAGTTCCATTGCCGCGGTTGGTGTTGTTCTCATGGCTCCTGTGATGTATAAACAACAATTTAAATAAGCCATTCGCTGTATTTGATATAATTTTGGATGGCCGTTGCTTGTAGAACCTTCGGTCCCCATGCAAAATGCTCCATACGTTAACATGAGTCTTATTATTGCAGTGTAGATCCAGGTGACCACACGGGGTGACAGACCCCATGCGCGTCCCACTGTCCTCCGACACTGCTCATAAGCCACATATTATTCCCTTTTTTGCCCTGCTGTGTACCTAGGTGAGAGTTCCATTACTTTCGAGATCCCTAACCATTTGTAATGGCCGTGTCCTGTATAGTGCAATCAACACCAAATTATTTTTAAATATTGAAAAATTAATAATTGAAACTTATTTAAAAAGGAATTACCTAGGTGGAGCAGGTGATGGAACTAGGTCGGAAAGATTGCTTGGTCTTTACTCAGTACAAAACAACAAAGATGTTATTCTGCAGATTTATATATGTATATTCTGATTATATTTACAGCAAAAAGATATTTAAAATATCAGGTGGTCTTGTGGTGAGCATCTTGCATTAAAGCAGATGTTCGACGTAACAGAATTTATAGACTGTGTTCTTAATAATAATAACATGTTCCGTGTATATAACCTACATTTAGGTATATACACTTAAGTTCGCATCATGTGGGAAAATTTTTTACTATCAATTTTAGGAAAAAAGCTTATTCATCATAAAAAGTTCTGCATGTTCTAAAACCTTAAATACAATCAACAGATATCAATTTTTTCAGTAGTATACGAGGTTTCTCAAAAAATATGAACTTTACTCAATAGTAAAGTACCTTTAAATTTGACAATATCGAAAAATGTTATAAATAAAAGTTGATCAGAATTGGAAAAACTAAGTTCAAATATACGATTTATATCTATTTATATGAAAAAAATGTATTATTGGAACTTTAGGTCTTTACGTCAGGCTATGTTACGTTACGTTATGTTACGTTGCTTCGTTATGTGCCTTGCTTGCGTGCGTGTGCTCTCTCGTGAGTCTCTCTCTCTCTCGTTTAAGAAGCAGCGATTCATATGCTTCGGCCGGGAATCGAACCCGGGGTGAAATTCCGTTCATAAAAACTAGCAACGTCACCTAGATTTTACATTTTACATTGATATTTTGACAAGGAAATATAGAAAATACGAAGGTGACACCTTATAGATATCAGAAATTAGAACTATTTGTAGCTCCAAAAGAACCAAACTTTGTGAACGGAATGTGAATATCGACAAGATCGATTCAAGACTTCTCGCTAGGTGAACAGAATGCCACCCCAGGGCCGTCCACGTGGAAGGCGAGCATTCTACCACTGAACCACCGATGCTATATTAAAATTCTATGCAAAGCTGGTATTCGCAGTGCTGGTGATCTACTTGAATTTGTTCGGATAAATTTTTACTATTATTTTATTCTTGAGGAAGATTCATATTTTTTGAGAAGCCTCGTATA
>CAJUYI010000761.1:13516-44870 GCA_910591695.1 Galerucella pusilla
AAATTAAAAAGTATGTGTCAAACTATTTAAACGGTTCTTTTGGCATCACTGTCTGGAAAATTACCTACTCGATTTTTGTCAACTTATTGTGCAATACCTACATAGAAAATGTTTTTAGAATGATTGTTATTAATAATAGGAAACATTCTTAGGAAATTACCAGTTTTTAAATACTTTTCAACTAAAAAATAGCGATGATTTAGAACCAGGGAAAATGAATGAAATTTGTTTCGCTCTTTTTACTCATCAATAATGTTATTAAATGTAAAATTTAAAAAAACTTACAAACATAAATGACCTAACCAAGTTTTGGGCTTTGACTGACCGAGTGACTGACATTAACCAAATCAACTTTTATATTGTTTTTCAAGTTATTTATCATATACCAAATATATTTTTAAATTGTTCAAAAAATATTTCCTATAATATAAATCAGTAGATAACGTAAGTATTTAGAATTCAACTTATTTGTTTAACATGCCCTTCAATTCCCAGAGATTAGGTACCCTCATTTCACATTATTTAAGAATTCTAAAAAATATAACGAAACGAATCTCTTACCTTAACATACCACTTGGTGGTTTTCTTATTACTTTTCCTAGGTCCAGTACACACACAAAATCTAAACCTATTTCTCCTCAAAGTCTCACCACTTTTTTCCTTAGAAGGACTTTTATTGTTGACGCATTTGGAAGCAAAAAGTTTTGTTTTTTCAGTTACACTTTGATAAAGTTCTTGTTGAAAACCTATAGGCGATGAATTGGTCGGCAACAACATTGATTTTCGAGTAAATTTAAATCAAAATGGATACTATTTTAATTCATAATTTTTCAAAATACATAAAATAACCGGTATTAATATCGCGTGAATAGACGAAAATCGATAGACCTCCGTAATGGAGATTCCAAACAACGCTACTGTATACACACAAACACTCTTCGATCTACTAAACGAGTTTTCTACAAATGTCATACGAGAGAGCGTGTTGTTCCACGCCACGGCGTGCGCTTACACTGTAATTACACCGACCTTACGACGCAAGCGCGCGCCGTTTAATACCAAATACGGGGTACAGTCGATATTTTATTCGAAATTATAAAGACTACTAGAGAGTAAGTTTTAAGAAACTAACTATACATATTTTTGGTATATTTAGAGACTTCTTAAAAAATTCTTTTTAGTAAAATGATACTATTCTACTTAACTTAACTTTAAAAAACGAACTGACTATCATGTACCTATATCCCTTAAATTCATATCTGGATACGCCACTGGTTATCAAAGCTCCAGCGGATCACCGAAATATCAAATGTATTTTAAAAAAATTTATATTCAAATGATAAAAGTGTTAATAACCTGTTAAAAGTCTGTGTCGCGTATGATTACCCTAAGGTATCATCAATCAATTTTTTCGGAAGAAAAATGCGTCAAAACAACTATTGACGCAATGATATAATATACGCGGCAACGCACGTGCACACTGATGATATCCCATTCTTAAAAAACAAATTTTAAACAGTACTGGTGATGGGACAAAAATTTATTTGCGTTTGATCTACTTAATAAAAATTAGACCTGAACTTTCTTGCGCGAATAAAACACTTTAAAATAAACATTTTTTTCAAAACCACATCCTCTGAAACGGTCTGCTCTTTCCTATTTTTCAAAAAGTACTATATAGTTAACACTAATTTTGGATTTAATTTATTAAATTCAAAAGATTTCTTCTAACCCTTTATTAAGTCACAAAAAATATTCATGTTTTCCAAAGATGTGACAATGTATAATTACCAATTCATAAAAAGTGAAAACTACAAATTGAAATATAATTATTTTTTGCGCGATCGGTCTTTTTTGTTTGTTTACAGCATCGGTTGTCAGGTTGGTAGGTTGTGTTTACTGGTTTCTAAGTCTAACACGTCGGTAAGTGATTTACTTACCGTTCAGACGTCGGTAAGTAAACTACGTCTTAGCCCTACATACATCTAAGTGGTCCTAAATGATATATTACTTCATTCATTACACAAAAGAAACGAAAAAAATAAGAAGATTGATATTTTTTAATGAACAGAATCGAGCAGAACAATATAAGAAGTAATAAATAGCATGAAAACAATTTCACCAGAATGCAAATTATATTTTAAACTGATCGAGAAGTATAAATGTCACTTTTGACATTTCGTTCATTTCGAAGAAATTTAAATTATTTTATTCGAAATTCGAATATTTCAATACGATCGCGCAAAAAATGGTATAAGCATTTCGAACGTTAAGGGTAATACCAGTCTCCAGCAAAAAATGGAGGCTTCGCTACGCTCAGCCTCCAAACATTGCTGTCGACCGGTAAACAACCCTTACCGTTCTTGATACTTAATATACTATATTCACTGTCAAAATGACATAATATGCAGTTTCAATACAGCAAGAAAAATTGACTTGATGCAAATGTACGTACATTTCAGTGCAATCGCCCGTACTTACAAACAAAATGCAACATTTTACATTGGAAGTGATCCAGTGATAGTATCAAATTCTATTCAGTACCAACCGTTACCTATCACCATAAATTTTTTTTATTTCAATTTTATTTTGTCTCAGTTACGTTACAATTGAAGTAGTGCCATTGACCAATGTCAAATAAGAATAATTCAGATTAAGCGAAAATATCACGAAATTTAATCAAAGCAGATATGTTCAACACAAAAATTACATAGTTTTACATCAATTTTTTTCTCTTTTCAAATTTAATTATAAACTAAACAATTCAGAATATTGTTATGAAACATGAGCAAATTAGATACAAATGAATATTCCACACATTTAGGCTCAACTATTTTAATTTTCACCATCAAGCTTAATGTGAAAAACAAGTAGAATAAGGCTATTGCCCAAGAACCAAACTTGATAATCAATATTACAGAGGTAACCATTAGTAGCCAATAAATCTGGAAGACTGCCAGAATATATGCGTGCCTCATTATAGGTCATTTTAGCTCCTTATATTTTACACCCAATTTATATGACCCTGCTTACAATCCCTATAACTTGAGCTCATTATTCTTGTCCATAACCTACATTCTCAGTAAAAAATCAATCCCTTTCAAATGCTATTAAGATATTATACCTATTATATCCTATTATATATCTATAAAATCACTTCTTAAGCAGCTTAAAACCACAATAATTTCTTATACAGCAGTCTCTGGAATTCATACAAAAACAATCCAATCCAATTTCCTATACCTAATTAGACCAGTAAAGTATACTTCTCATAATATTTGGTAATAAGTATAGGTACCTCCTTTAAAATTCATTGGCGAATGCCTATGTCAATAACAGTCTCCCACCCATTCCTCCATAGAGAACTTTCAAAATACATTCTTGGTTGGCTCTTTCATATTCATATGCCAATCAGGATGATTAAGTGATGAGGTTAAAAAATACTGATACAAGCAATTAAAGATTTTACAGCATCTGGATACCTATGACTGAAAAAGTGGATAGGTAGACAAAAAGTGTGTGCCCTAAAAGGTGATAAAAAAATGTCAAAAAATAAGAATACAAAAATTATTGTGGTTTAATTTCCTAACAAATAACATGAAGAATACCTTATCTTTGTATGGGCCCTGTTACCTGTATTTATGTGTGAATATGGTATTATTACCATTACTTGAAATACTATTATTAATTATTAAATTTATGTTTATTGATAAAAAAACATTCACTATTATAATAGCTTCAAGAGCAATAAAATATCGACAGTAATAATAAAGAAAAATTAGCCTACTAGCGCATTACACTATTGAAATCTCTAGTAGAAATAATTTTAAAATTCTATAGGCATATTTAAATTTTCCCACGCTAGGTACTTAAAGTTAACAGTTAATTTAAAACAATAGAAAGTTTATATAGTAAAACCTTTACAAAATATATACAATTATTCCAAGGTTAAATTTAGTTTAAAATAATTTATAAAATACTGACCAAACTATCGTCATCATTCATTTTTTCCTTGGCATTTTGATTTGTTAGTCTTCTTCCTGTGTTGTTCTTTTGATGTAACAGTTCGACACATTGAAAGTTTTCGACATTTAAAATGTCTATTATGCTCTAGACACGATTATTTCATAATAAAAATCATTAATAAACATAATCTTGTGATTTTTAAACGGGACACTTTCCAACGCAAAGAACCGTAAACATCTGTCAAATATAAGGGGTTCAACAAACCACGAAAACAAGGAGAATCTAATGAAACACTACTCAACCGAAGAATGCTAGCGAATTGAAACAATTTTCACTGAATTTTAAATAAACTTATTAAATAATGAACACTTTTTAAACTATTTTAATTTCTCCGGTAGAGCAGCTTTCACCTACAACTTTTTAATTACCTGACGTCGTTTGTCACTGTCACCTGTCACTGTCATCAAAGTCATACCATAATTATATTATATTACCAACATTATGAAATTAAACTATAACCCATAATCTCAACTTTATTTTAAAATAAATCTTTTTTACATAATTTCACCTGTTTTTACATTAAATTTTAAATACGCTCTGAAACTCTATAAATATGCACAATTTACTAAAGGTAATTGCTAAAAAATTATTATCGCAGGTGTAAATCGATGTTATTAAACGTCATAAACAAACAAAATGCGTCACGAGCTCTAAAAATAGTGGGAACCACTTGCTTGCAATAATCTATTTTGCATTTCCTATTGATATAGGTCTTCAGTCTATAATTTATCACAGGATGCAGAAAAATTCACTGGAACAATGGGTTAATAACCTTCCTACTCAAGAAACTCCAAAAAATCTCCAGGGAAGTAGTATTCCAAAGATTAACAATAAAACTAAATCTCTTTCCAGAGATTATTCTTTTCAATCAGATGATGGAACTAGTCACTGTTCCAGTGTAGAATCTGTTTTGGAATTACGAAAACCTGACCCAGAAGAAGTACTTTTAGAACTTGGTTTTGGTCCTAGAAAAAATTCTGAAAAAATTAATCGGATACCTTCTAGATTTTTACAGCCATCAAAAGTAAGTTTAACTCAATCAATAGTAGCTTCAACTGACCTGTGTCGATAAAATAACATTTGTCCTTTTTTTTAGTTATTACCACATATAGATATAAATCAGTTTTTAGAGGAATATGGATCAAATGGCTTAGAATCAAAGTAAGTAGTCTGCAACTAAACTCGAAGGTAACTTTAAAATATATCAATTATTTCAGCTCTATCTCATCCTCACCGTCAAGAACCAGACAGAGATCAAATTAGCTAACAGCACATCAAAGAAAATTACAATAAGGTTCAATTATATTATTAATAACAATGGCTGCATTTTATTAACTTTTTAAAGTACCTACCAGTTATTATGTTTATTTATTTATAGAAAAAATGCAGCTGACTATTTTGTGATCCCCTTTACTTCTTTTTTGATGTTTTACTACTTTGTTATTGTAATATTTCTAAGACCAAATATTTATGTAAGTATTTGAACTTATTTAAAAAAAAACTGAACTATTTTTACATTCCAAAGTACATTGATTGTGTATTTGTATGTACTCTAAATGCTCAATGCATACAATAATCAACATTCCATAAAACATACCATTAAGCTTTATAAACAAGAGTTTATTTTAGTGATCAAAGTTATTATTTTCTGGTGCCTGTTGTGGCGAGATCCGATTCCTGCCTGTTACTGTATTTAATTTCTTTAAAAAGGTCTACTTTTTCATCATTCAATCCTGGGTTGTGTAGCAGGATTCTCATTACTAAAAAGAAAGGAGAAGTGGTTTTGTTTACTGAATCCCTGTATATAGTGGTGTAAAGTTAAAAATTATTCCCATACTGGCCATTGAGCACGCTTTCATTGCTCCCGTAATGAATATACAGGCTATTCTTTGTAATTAGTGAGGTTGTCTCATTACTTGGCCCATGTAGGGATGGTTATGTTGCTGTTCATATACTTCAGTTGTGTTGGTCAGTGAGAAGATTATTTTTTTTGGGGGATTTGGGGGAGGGATTTTTATACCATCTACATATTTTATGCCTAATAAATCTCAAGTTTCTTGCCGCTGCTTGTAATTACAGTATTTGTATAAATTCAAAATACTCATTGTATTGTAAAATTAATATGTTTTAATAAAACTATTTTATGCACTGATATTTTCACGAAGGTATTAATTGTAATAAAAACGAATTTTATATAAAGGTGTTTGCCAAAGATAATACATTTTGAGTGGTATCTTATTTCTAGTGGACATGATATTGAAAATTTTCCAAATCAATACATTTACTTGATCAAATTTTAAACAGCAATATTACAACAAATGTTCAAATATTACCAAAAGCCATAAAATAACAAGCACTGACTGTACAAACCAAAATAGTTCAATTGTACCAAAAAATTTTGGTAATAATTTAGTATTCCTGTTATATTTATTTGTTAGAGTTAAATACAATATAGCTCAATAAAATCTTGTTAGTTTTATTTATCCTTAATCTTTGAACTAGGCGAAAATTAATATAGATCATCGAATTGGTATATAAAAAATACAAACTTATCAAACACAAAAAAAATATCTCCTTGACCTCCGATTTCCAACAGTGAAAATAATATTTTGTATAATAAGTAGTTATTATGGTACCAGTAGCTCTTTATTAACAGTTTTTGATAGTGTACTGTGCGAATTTAAAATAATGTCTTCAATGCTTTCACTCTGATATATTTAACTAATTCTGCTTTTATTAATTTTAATTCGCTGAAGCGTACTTTCAATAATTTTACAAAGTAACACATCATCAAATTTAAAAAATCCTCTACATTCTTCAAACCAATCTGTTAGGTCGGTCATGCGTATTAATATTTAAAATCAATTACATTACTAGGGGGCCAAAAAAGTAGTTGATGAAATAAATGAAAGAAGTTCGATACACTTATGAAACAGGCAACTTTCAAGACAAACCTTTTCAATACCGACAGTTCCACAAACCTGCGGTTTGTGGACAGTTCACGGTGAGTTCACGTTTATTGTTTCACTTGGATCTATCGCTACTATTAGGATGTATTAAGATTTTCTTAAGGTACTTTTAATTGTTATTTATTTAGAAAACCTAACGCATTAAATTTAAGCATATAATATGTTTATTTATAAATTATGAGATCATATTAAGAGACTAATTATTTTATTTATTACACAGAAAATTATAATGGTTGTTCGTCCAAAATTATACCGTTATTAATATCCACTTAGATCATGACTCATCGCATGGTTCTAGGTTCTAGATATCAATCATTTTTTGGTATTAAAAATAATTTATCAGTTTGAATTTCCCTCCTTAGCTATTATTTGCCTCGCTGTCAATCTAGGTCCTATCTACGAGTACGAGAAGTGTAACTTTTAATATTTCGTAGAGGATTACCACAGCACTATCTTCTTAAAATATTTTAAATAATTGTTCAAAAGATTAAGTGAGTCTTCATGAAATTCAAAATATATTATTTTGGTTTCGGGTATTGATCAGATAAGTTATAAGTTTATTATTCGGAGACTGGACTCGTAGCCACTTTGCTGACAAAACGAAACGAGGTAAACCGAAGCTGGCCGAAGTAACTACAGTTTGAAGCTAAATAGGCAAGACAAAATAAGCGATACGCCACCTACAGTTTTATTTTGTAACCTTCCAGTGGGCCATTAATGTTTTGTTTACATATGTGATTCATACGTTGATTTTACGGTTTCTGCTTGTAGTTGATGTTTTAAAGTCGCATATTGATAAAAAATTGTTTAATATATCAAAATGAACCATCACTTTTGCGTTCCTCTTGGGTAAGGGTGAATAAAGAACTTAGTTTTCATACATTTCCCCAAAAAGGACAACGTGTTTTGGTAGAAACTAAATTAGGAAAACTAAAAATTGGTAAACCAGTTACAAGGAATATGAAAGTATGCTCCCTGCATTTTATAGATGATGATTATTTTCATCGAGGTAAGCACGAACTACACTATGCGATTTTAGGTTATGTTAATGGGGATAATTGTTTACAGATTTCAATTCCAAACAAAAAAGGTTTTTGAAAAAGAGACTGATGTTCCTTCCATAAACCTTCCTGTTGGATCTAGTACTTCAAAGGAACAACCCGGATGTTCTAGTAGTAGAACTGAAAGGTTGGGACAAAGAAGTAAGTACTTGTTGCTGATGAAGAATGTTCTTATTGTGAAAAAATCGACCCTGATATACCTTCAACTGCTTCTCAAGAACTATTGCAGCTTCTTCAGGAGCAGCCAGATTATAATGGGCCCAAAACTTTCAAATATTTTTAAGTGCAAGTGAATACTCCCTAAAGTGTCTACTTTCTGTGATCGGATAATTACAGTTGAGAATCACTCATTAAAATTTAGAATGTGCTCAAATAAATTTTAAGATAGGTTACCATTGTATTGTATGTCAGGATCTCCAGGTGTTGTATGTCCTTTGTGAGCAACTTAAATCGTTATATTAAAACTACATGATTCACTGGGATGATGTTTTATTGTATAACTTAACTACTTACACTTTATGACTAGGGCTGTACTTAAGCCTGTCATATGAATAATATAAATGAACTATACTGTGGATAATTATTAACAATGAACTACATATCTGAATAATGTGAATGAATATGAGAATGCCCCCTTGTATACTTCATCAGCATAGGTATTGATGTTTTTTTTTAATTTATATTTTCCATTTTCTTGGATCAAGTACTTGGCAGTTTTTACAGCTTCGGCTATAGTCTTGGTAGCTCCTAAAATATAAAATAATATAATAATTCTGAATTTTCTATATTTCAACCATTCTGTACTATTTTGTGATGCTTTCATTATCGAATCATTATCTTCGGAACACAATGATTGAAACATTTCATTGCAACAATTTTTTAAAGTAACTTTCTTTGGAAATATCTCCATCATTACGATTGATTGTGAAGCTTTGTCCAGTATTTTGCTTATATACCTACCTGTATTAACTTCCTCCAAAATATCCATATCAGTAAAATATCTTCTACCAGCTCTAAAATAGATTTGGTTAAAATCTGCAAAATATAAAACTTCACACTTATACCTACGTTTTGAAATCGCTGATTCAGGTAAGTTAGCTCAAAAAAGTTTAATACTTCAGAGCTGTTAATTTCAATATTGCATGATGGAACTTTATTCGCCAAACAAGGCATTTCTTTCACAGGTACTGGTTTGTATTCTTCTTCCCTGGTAATTACTTTTTGGGTTGACCAAGCACATTTTAATTGTGTTTGTGAAATATTTTCCAAACTTTGTATATCCTCCCTAAAACAAAAAACACAGAGCAGAAAAAAGAAATATGTATAAAATAAGGGGAAAAAATCGATTTTTTTTTATAGTTAAATGTGTGCCCTCTCATTATCTATTTTAAATCGTCCCTCGATTTTATGGGGTTCCTTCTCCAATGCCGATGACTAAAGGCACAAGGCAATAATATCAACTACTGTTGTTGTGGATTTCGTTTTACCCGCTAATATTAGATGTCCAGCATTTAAAACGTGTTCACCTTCGTAAACGCATTTTTAATTTTCGGTCCCTTCTAAATACTTCATGTAATCCACAATACTCAGCCTAATTTCACTCATCTGCAAGTCAAAAAAATAGTATTATGTTTTTAGGTTAATGTAGTAGATAGGGTAAACATACCTTTGCAAACAGACCTAAAACTATACACTATCAATAAAAATGTTAAATGAATTTATCTAACACGACACACTAAATACTTAACACAACATCGATCAAAACACCAATACTAACAAAATACTTTAACACACTTAAAAAACGAAAAATATAACACCTAAAATTCAGGAAACTCCTACGCTATGTCATATGAAAACAAATGTAAACAAACTATCAATGGCCCAGTGGAGGACGAAAAAGTGACCGGTAGAGGCGCTGGAGTCTAGCCTTTTTTCGCCTATATCATCTATCATAAATCGCAAGCAACAAGGACACTGAGTGGTGGTTAAAAAAATGTGTTTCGTTATCTACCGGTGTTTTTAGGATTACAATAATCAAAATTTTACTATTTGCTAGGCAATATGGCATCTACTCAAAGACTTAATTTATTTGTGACGTTTGTGGAAAAAGATGGACCGTTTTTAAAATTGTGGGGACAAACTGATAAAAACAAAGCTGCATTCGTGAAACAAATTCTTTCGGATGTCGCTCCACACTTTGATCTCGGCGCAGAGCAAATATCAGCAGATCTTTTAGTTCCCGGTACATTAGTATGTGCAAAACATAAGGATAAAAAATACTACAGAGCAAAGATTTTGAAAGCATTTGTTCGCGAAGGATTTTTAGAGGTTAGCTTTATCGACTTCGGTAATAAGGAAACGGTACCATGCGATGAAATAAGATTATATCATAACTTGACGCCAATAATTGACATTCCACCACTAGCTGTAGGATTCATAATTGCAGAAGCTCACTGTGTAGGAGGAGGAGATTGGAATGATTTGGTTTTCGAGACTATAGCCAACGAAATCAAAAATAGAGAAGTCCAGTGCACGTTACTAGCTCAGTCAACTCATCATTACCTTGTACGGATATCCATTGAAAGTACGAACTATTTGGTTGAAATTAAAATGTTTTTTAACTTTTTTTGTCTTTTTTTTGTAGGCACTGACATTTGTAATCTTTTTCTACAAAGAAGATTAATGCAACCAATTTCTTTACAAGCACAACAAGCTGTCTTATTAAGTATGAGCATGCAAAAACAACCTACCCCTCAACCTCAAGAGACAAACTCGGCTTCTTCTGGAATTAATACCTACAAAGCTTGTACTCTAGAGCCAGGACAGCAGTACCCAGTATATGTCTCTTATGTAAATGATGGCCCTTGTCATTTTTCAGTACAGCTGAAAAAGACTGAAGAGGTTCTAGTTAATCTTATGAATGGAATCAATGCCATTGATTTGAGAATATTAGAAGATATTCCTATACCCGGTACTATTTGTTTAGCAAGATGTCAAGAAGATAGCAACATATGTAGAGCAGTAGTTACTACAGAAGAGGATACACAATTCAAAGTAAGATCAATTTCTGTTATTGAAATAAGTCTTCTATATATATTTTATTTTTAGGTATTTTATGTAGATTTTGGAAATTACGAAGTGTTACCAGCTGATTCTTTGTATCAAATACCATTTAAATATGTTCTTCCGAAAGTAATGGCAATTCGCTTCTCATTAGCTGGTGTAGAAAAATCTACAGTTACTTTGGATATGCAACATGCTTTTAAAAAGTTCGTAGATAACAGATTGTTACATATGAGAGTTTTACCTTCACCTACCAGAACTGCTTTACCAAAATGTGAGCTATGGGATCCAGAAACAAACACTAGAGCAATTGATGTTGTAATGAATGCTGCTAAGCATGCTTACCCAGAACCTGTAACGCTAACAAGAGGATTCAGCCAACAAGTTAAAGTCAGCTATGTTTATAGTTGTAACAGATTATATGTACAATTTACGAGCAAAGAAAATGATCTGATGTCTCTTATGGAAAACCTGCAAGAAATATGTCAAAGTAACAACTTTATGGAAGCTTCTATGATTAAACCACATGTACCTTGTTGTGCTCTCTTCAAAAGTGATGGTTTATGGTACAGGTCTCAAGTTGTCGAAGTCTTGGGGAATGATGTGAAAGTGAGGTACATTGATTACGGAAATGAAGAATTGATACCTGCATCAGAGTTAAAAGACATTGATGGTGAAATTTTAACAGTAATTAGACCACAAGCCATAGAATGCTGTCTTAATGGTTATCAAAAGATGGAACCTGATGAAGTAAGAGATGGTTTGCTGGAAGAATTGATATTGGAAGGAGTTTTTACCATGAAAGTTGTGAATATGTGTGATAAAAAAGCTTTGGTTGATTTGTTTGATGAATCTGATTATAATGTGGCTTCGTTATTGCTGGATAAATTAGCTGCTGCAAAATCACAGGTGAGTAAAACCTAAAAACTTTGTTTAATAAAAAAGTGTCTAATCACAGCTAGTTTGTGAGGATTAAAAATATTGATGATTTTATTGTATTGTAGATAAGTCCTGTTTTGGCAGTACAAGCTGGTAATAAACTTGAACATAGAAAATCTTATACACAGCAGCGAGAACAACAGAATTTTAGAGATAAACCTCACAACACTGGACGGTAAGTCTGAATGCATTTATTGTTTTATTGATTCACATTTAAATTTTTCCCTAGTGAACAAAAAAGCTGGGACAAACCCAATGATAGAAACGAAAAATCTTGGAGACAGGATACCAGAGATAATCGGTAAGGGAATATTTTTAAATCTAGTTATATTTTATTTTGGTTTTCCATTTTTTTTTTCATTTTCACATAATGTAGATTGTTTATTGAAATATGAAAACATTTTTTTCAAGCAATCCTAAGGGATCTTTTAAGAAAAGGTAATGAAAAATAAATTATGTAAACCTTCCTTCTGATCAAAAGAAAACTAAAAATGGGAAATATTTAACCTATTTTTAGAAACATCATTCTTATCCACCGCATTTCCCAAATCTCAAACCTCAGAAATAAAGGAAGAAAAAAATTTATTGATCTTTACAAAAATGTATACAATTTTATGCCAGTTACTTCTATAAATAAACAAACACAACATGTTTATACACGTCATTACACACAAAAAATTTAAAATTGATTTACCTACATAAATCCAACATGATTACATTTATTTTACAATTAAGATGGAATTTTATTTATTTAATTGAATTTAAAAGAGTAAATCAATCTTCATATTATGGAGATGTGGGCCTTTCAAAATCGAATACATCCTCAATCTCATAAAATGCCTGCCCTACAAGCGCCTGTTTCACTATAAATTTTAATTTTTTAAGTGTAAAGGTCTTCCATAATACTGAAAGAGTGTTATATATCTTACAGTAATAGAATTCTGTTTGCCTAGCAGTACCCTCCTGATTCATTTTTGTTAGTCTAATCAGGTTTTTGTATTTTGTATTATAGTTGTGTATCATTGATCCAGTGGTATACTTATGTTTATCTTTATGCACAAAAATGATAGCTTCCAAAATGTATAAACAAGGTATTGTGGGAATCTCTAATTTAATAAAAATGGGCCTTGCATGATCTCTAACATTAGCTTTGACCATATCCCGTACTATTTTTTTTTGCACAATAAAGACATCATTCGATAAAGTTGACGATCCCCATAGTAGTACCCCATATTGTAAATGACACTGAAGTAGACCATAATATGCAATTCTAAGAGCTTCATTAGGTATAATTCTAATCTTTATCAAAGCAAAACGCCCTCTTGACAGCTTATTACAAAGTTTGTATGAGTTCTCCAATTTAGGGTACAAACGATGTGAAAATCTAGTAGTCTTACTCTGTTCTCCCTCTGAAATTTCCGTTCTTTTAGTAAAATTTATTTCTTTGGTTTTCGCTTTATTTAGACACAGAACATTTGCATTGAAATATTGTTCACTTTTTTCCTGTACCTCAGCTGACATTCCTTTCAATATATTTGGGTCTTTGCTGCATACCACATATGTTGCATCATCTGCAATCTGTTCTAGGCTTAGATGAATCACATTATATATTAAATTTTTTTGGTCAAAAGTATCCCAGCCTTTTGTCTGGGGTAATTTTATTCCATGTGGTAGGGTTGATAATAATTGGTCGCTGCCATTGGGTTACACTGTCAAAAAAATTTCTTTTGTCTGAAAAATTTGATCATGTCACTAAACTTTTCATTTATACCCATCTAGAAACTACGACAAAAATACGAACGAAAATAACGATACAAACTCTTGGCGACAAAATAACAAGGGATTCAGGTAAGTAAAAACGTCAACACATTAACATACTCTCTACTTTCATACAATCAATTTTTCAGCCCAAACAGCCGCCTCGACAAATACAAAAACCAAGATGATACTTGGGACAACAGTGACAATAAATCTAATAACAATTCCAATTGGAGTACCTCAGCTCCAGCAGCTTCTGAAAGCGCATGGGAAGATTCTAATAACACTGAAACTCAAGGAGATAGTGGGTGGGGAGATAACAACGAGGATAGTAGAAGAAATAACGACTACAAAAGTAATCGAGGAGGGTAAGTTTAAACTTGTTTTTTAAATTGATTTATTAATGTGACTTTCATTATATTTTTAAATAGATTTAATGATAAAGGAGGTCGAGGAGGATTCAACAATAATAGAGATAGAGGAGACAGGGGTGGCTTCAATGGTGAAAGAGATAGAGGTGGCTTCAATGGTGAAAGGGATAGAGGTGGTTTCAACAGCGAAAGACCTAGACGAGATAGAGGTGGTTCCTATAACGATGGAGGTGGATTTAGAAGCGATAGGGGTGGCAGAGGAGGTGATAAATTCGGCGGAAATTCCAGAGATGGATATAAACCGAGAGATTTTAAAAAGTGAGTATCAAATTGTATCAAAAATATTAAAATTTTCTACCAAATACCGCTTCCTATGTTAAATAATGTATTGTTTTTAGGGATGGTTCTGAAATGAGTTCGAGCGGTTCGGAAAAAAGCTTCCAACGAGGTCCAAGAACGAGCTCCCGCGCCGACGGTGGACGCGGTGGAAAAAATTTCGACAAACCGAGGAGTTCATATAAAGATTCAAGTTATGGAGGTGGTGGAGACAGTTGGGAAACCGCCACATCGGCCGAGAATTCTTGGAACGTCAGTACAGTCGCTTCTAGCATAGATGCGGCCCCAGTTGATGCTACTTTTGTAAATTATGAAGTTGTCGGTACCGAATCGAAAGTTGTTATTAGTTGGTTCCATAGTCCAGGATTATTTTACTGTCAGCTACTCAACGATCAGGTTGGTACATTTGAACTACTAAC
Source organism: Galerucella pusilla (assembly GCA_910591695.1). Classification (NCBI taxonomy): domain Eukaryota; kingdom Metazoa; phylum Arthropoda; class Insecta; order Coleoptera; family Chrysomelidae; genus Galerucella; species Galerucella pusilla. The sequence continues at coordinate 28,459 of CAJUYI010000761.1, forward strand.
CGGTTTAATAATTTTAATCGATTCTAATATTTCAGGATCAATTTAAAACCACGATGGAAGAAATTCACGATTATTACAAAGACAGAAAACCGGAAAAAGCCGCGCAAGGATCTCCCGTAATAGGACTGTTCCCTGAAGATAGCGTATTGTATAGAGCAAAGGTTTTAGACGTAATAGGCAATCAATATAAAGTTCAATACGTGGATTACGGCAATGTTTCAACAATTTCCAAAGTATGGCCGATCGATAAGAAATTCATGACTCTCCCCGCTCAAGCTATAGCTTGTTGTTTGAATAACGTAGCGCCAGTAGGCGAACAATGGTCAGATCCAGATGGTTACAGCAGTTATTTCGATAAAGAAAATTTTCTATGCAACTTTGTTAATAAAGACAATGAAAAGTAAGGATTTCAGAATAACTTTCTCCTCGGCTATTTAACCTTCTTATATCATTTTCAGAACCTTCGTTAATCTAATTCACAATTCGGAAGACGTTTCTCAATTGTTGGTGCGAGATGGGTTAGCGATATCAACTGCTTCTACGGTACCCGATATAGAAATCCCAATACTTATCGGGCAACAATTCAAAGCTACCGTCAAGAGCGTGAATAATTTGAGCGATATTATTTTGGCGTTGGAATGCGGTTTGGCTATCAGTTGTACCATGCACAATTTGGAATCTGCTACTGAAACATTCGAGGATACCCTCAAGGGTCTTTTGGAACAACAAGTGATTGTTTATGTGGATAATGTATTGGAAGATTTTAGGTGAGTACGAAAAATATGGACATGAAGTGTAAATAGAGTTGGGAAATTTTTTGTCTCAATCTTTTGAGAGTACTCAGTTATAAATAGACAGCATGGAACTAACATACAGATTGCGAAAAGGCTGTCGATCTAAAATAACTCCAAAATATTTGAATTCATTTACCATATCAATCTTTGAAGGCCCGATCATTATTTTAAGATCTTGTTCGGCAAATACTTTATATTGCTGCTCATTACCAATTATGATGGATTTGGTTTTTTTACAATTAATATTCAATAAATTAGCACACTATCTATAAACAATTTCTAATTGTAACAGTATCTATTATATTTAGAGAAGAATAGTAAATGAATGCGTAATCCGCAAATAAGTGAAATAAACATTGAGTCTGAATGTCTGCAATATCATTGATATAAATAAAAAAAAGTAAAGGACCTAGGACACTTCCTTGTGGTATACCTCGCTTTAATTCCAACTCAGACACAAAGTTTTGAATGTTGACCATTTGTCTTCTATTTGATATTATCGTCTCGTTATCGTTGACTTTTTTTTCGAAGTCATGCACAATAGGTAAAACTTAACACTTTAATCCGGCAACATTGTCCTTAATAGAGAGAATTCACTAGTTGGTGGTATTCAGTATTTTCTCAACATGGAAGGAGTGAGGACGTTGAAGAAATGAAAAAATAAAATCATTATTACGTAACCTGTACATCTTAAAATTAATTTTTGTTAATTTGATCGTTTCTGACAAAGTTGACAATTAATTTCTAACTACAATAGGATATTATTTTAGCCATTGAAAAAAGTTGAATGGCAAAGTTGTGAGTAATAAAAAGCTCTACAACTTTTGTATCCACAATTTTCACACATATCCTCAAAATTTATGTGAAAAACTCAAATAATCAAGTTTTTGGTTTTTTATTTTTATCTTTTTCAAAAAAAAGTATTTTTGTTACGAAATTTCGTGAAAACTTACCTTATTATGTCCCAAATACACTGTAATTTATTTGATTCGAAATACTTTTTTTTTTCACCCTATTTTGACTTGATATCAAAAAAAGCACCCTAATTTTCAATCGAAAATTCTCGCGTCAAAATATCAGCTTTTTTCAAAAAGTCGTTGGGCTTTTTGTTCGTTGACATCTCTACTTTCTGATAGTCTGAAAAAAAATATACATCTCCATGGTAAATGTTCTCAGAAAATGCCAAAAATGAAAAAAACCCAAATTCGAAGTTTTTTTTGAATGACTATGTACAATTTTGAGCTATTTATTAAAATTTAGACTTCAATTACTCAAAAAAAGTAAGATTCCATGTTACATTGATAGACGAAAAAATTGCAAATCGAAATACACTACTATAATTAACAAACAAATAAGTTATAATGAAGTTAATATTTAATAAGATATCAACAATATTTTGAAAAAGTTGTAGAATCTTCTTTAAATAATATTTGTTGATGCCTATTTATTGCTGTTTTAAGATAATTTATATACCTGAGTGACCTACGGCAAATTTTAGCGCATTTTAAGGTGTTTCATAGAGATGTGGGTTTAAAGTAACGTAACCTAAAAAATTGATTACAATTAATCAAATCTATTTATAAGTGTACAAATGAAAAAATTACACTTATTCAATCAAGGTTTCAAAAAAATCAATTGGCAAAAATTATATCATCCTTCATTTTGGCAAACCTCTCACCCACTGAAGGAGCGGCAGAACAGCATTGTTTCAGGGCATATTATCAGCTTCAAACTTGTTAGGCAACGAATCGACAACAACATATAATAGCTGGAAGAAACATCAACGTGGCATTATGACCAAATTTACAGAAAAGGATTTAATTCCGGAAGTATTGCTCAAAACTATTTGCTGTAGCTGTGAAGCTGGGTGTAACATTTTGGAATGTGGCTGCCGAAAACATGGTTTAAAATTCACAAATTTATGTAGAAATTGTCATGGTTCTGAAAATTGATCCAATATGGAAGAAAAAACCTATGAAGAAGTAAATGATTCAGATGAAATTGTGGATGAAGAATCAATGCAGATTGGAAATAACATTGGAGACGAAAAAGGTGATGGTCTTGAAGATTTCGAAGATCAACTAGAGTTGGAAAGGTTTGTCGAGTCTAACGATAAAGAAATGCCATGAAAGAAACAAAAATTAACGGATAGATGATTAGAATTCAAGATAGTGTATTTATAAATGTCAATATTAACGTTTTTAATTTAAAATTATTATAATGTAATCAAAGTGAACTATCTAAATTCAATAGTACGATTTACATGTATATTCACATTTTATGAGATTTTCTATGACATGAATGTAATTCGAATTTAATGAATAAACTTTTTAAATTGCAGCAATCACATTTTTTCGATGAAATTGTACAGTGATTAAAAAAAAAACTTAGAATTTGAGTTTTTTTTAATTTTTTGCATATTCTGAAAACATTTAACATGGAGATGTATATTTTTTTCAGACTATCAGAAAGTAAAGATTTCAACGAACAAAAAGCCCACCGACTTTTTGAAAAAAGCTGATATTATGACGCGAGAATTTTCGATTGAAAATTAGTGTGCTTTTTTGATATTGAGTCAAAATAGGGTGAAAAAAAAAGTATTTCGAATCAAATAAATTAGTGTGTTTGGGACATAATAAGGTAAGTTTTCACGAAATTTCGTAAAAAAGATAAAAATAAAAAACCAAAAACTTGGTTATTTGAGTTTTTCACATAAATTTTAAGGTTTTGTGTGAAAATTGTGGATACAAAAGTTGTAGAGCTTTTTATTACTCACAACTTTGCCATTTAACTTTTTTCCGTAGGACTTGTAGTTTTGCCAGAAATCGAGATAAACCATTTTCACCCTTAAAAACTCACCCCCTCCCACTTCCCGAACTCGGATCGCCCGTAATTTATTTTTTTCTTCAATTATATCATATCCCCCTCCTTCTCTAATGGGTTTTATCCTACTATTATTTTTTTTTGTTTCAAAAATTTTATGGACCCTGGTCTATAAACATAATTTCAGTTTTTTCAAGAAGTTTATATATTTTATGTTTAGAATAGGTGTATTTTATCTTATTTAATTTTTTCAATTCAATTTATTAATGGAAGGGATTTTTAGTTTATTAATCATGGTTCTCTCAAGAAATACTGTTTTATTTTAAAGTTACAACGGCTAAAATAATATCCTTTTGTAGTTGGAAATTAATTGTCAACTTGGTCAGAAACGATCAAGTTGACAAAAATGAATTTTAAGATGTACAGGTTACGTGATAACGATTGTATTTTTCTATTTTTTCAACACTCTCAATCCTTCCATGTTGGGAACATACTGAATACCACTAACTAGTGAATTCTCTCTGTAAAGGACAATGTTGCCTGATGAAAGTGTTTAGATTTACCTATTGTGCATGACTTCGAAAAAAAAAGTGACAAAAATATCATTTGTACTACTGTCTACAGATACAGAGTGGGACAATTAACATTCGGCCAGCCTCTGGAACTAAGTACACGCCTTGATGCGCGCGCACAATTATTCTATCTCTCTTTTCCATAAGCTTTTTCGCAATCTGTATAGTCTGTCACAACTTTTGAAGTGTTGTTATTTGATTTTAAATCCTTATTCTGCCAGGTTGGAAATTACACTTTACGATACATCAGGCAACAAACATGCTATACTCGAACCCGATGAAGGCTCTTACGAAACCGTCGACATTCCATGTCCCTTACTCATCTTACGTTCCGTCATTAGCGGTTACGTAACTTTCGCCAACAAAACGTCAATTTTCATCCAACCGACAGAAGTGGCCGACCAAGTATCTGCACTACTCGATCAATTATTTGAAACCTACGATGGAAAACCCCACGAAAATACGATAATACCCGAAGAAGAAATGATTTACGCCGTCCATAGCGACGATACCAATTGGTACAGAGGAAAAGTTATCAGTTTCGATGATGAAAAAGCCGAGGTTTGTTATGTGGATTACGGAAACTCGGAAAGTGTAGCTTTTGCCGAGTTGAGGGAATTGGAAGCTCAATTTTTAGATATTTCTATTTTAAGTATACAGGTAAATATTAATATTTTCTTATAATATTTTTAATTATGAATACAAATTTATTGATATGGAAAATAGTATCATACATCACATACACCTAACAAGGGTTATTTCGATATAAAATTTTAAAAATAAAAACTAATTAAAAGGGAAATCTCTCTTATCAATAAACAAAAATAAATCAAACTAGAGAAGACAGTTTGAAATTTATAATGTAACTAATGAAAAATAAACTAAAATTTGAATTAATCTTGACAAAATAAAAATAAACAAATCACCTGAAATATATTTGAACTTTAATCCGAACTTTAAACGGTTTCCTTGATATCTTCTTTCTAAATTATTAAAATCCTTTTCATATGAATTTTTCAGAATCTTCAATCTTCAAAAGCTTTATAAAAGGTTTCTTGGCTAATATTAATCTAAAAAGAAAGAACCTGAAAAATAAAAATGTATTAGTTAGGTTATAAAATCTGACATAAAAATAGAAAGAGTATATCTATGAACATAGTTAACTAAGAGTGAACTTAGATTTGTCAACTCGAACGGAAGAAAAGACCTTAGTAACAGAAAGAAAAACAAATGTCAAATAATTTTTAAAATTTTGAAATTAAACGATAAAAACAACAATGAAGTATTTAAAGATATTAATAATAAAATTTCATATTAAAAAGGGAACATAAAATTGAACATTCAAGTCAAGTCATAAAAATGAAAAATTATTAAATGAATTTGATTGGTCAGCTGATATAAAAAAAAACTTAAAACTAAGTGACACATGGTTGTTGATTTTAGAAAAAAAAGAATTACGTTGTTATTGATTAGAAACGGGGAGGAAGGCGTCCCTTGGCTGTAAAGAGATATAGAATTAAAAAGAAATTTTTTTAATGTTGTTAAAATAATTAAAATTTAAGTTATAATAAAGTAAAACAACTCAAAATATATAGTACAAGTGTAACTAACCTTTTTCAACAAGTTCCTGTTAAAATTCCGTGGTAAATATCCACTTAAATTAATAAACCCTTCAAATAAACCATAAATGGAAATTAGAGGCCATTTATACTGAAAATTCTCCAAGCTGACGACGGAACCTGAGCGAAGCAATCCAAATCAAGGACTGACAGGCCCAGAGCGGTCTGAAACATAAAAGGAAGTAATTATTAGAATTTCAAAACGTAGAAGAAAAAAGGTATTTGATAAATTATAATTTGAATCATCAACTTACATGTGTGTGGTGATAATAAAACTCTGATATTTATCTCTCATTGTTGAGGTAATAGATTCGTCCATTTTGTTGAAACACATGTTTTCAATTTCAAACAGTATCATAAGATAAATTTGTATTCTATCCTTTTTACACATTTTGTGTTAGAGTTGCATAACTTGCGTAAGAACTAGCTGTTAATTTTCATTAGTATGAATGTTCAGGAGTGAAAGACCATTTAGATAAGAGTTTAATAAAAAAATTTGTCTGCAGATTTACTCTTTAAATCTGTATAAATACACCAAATAGTAAAATAATAAACTTATTAACATTTCACTGACTACGAAACTAATTTTTTTTTCCATATAGTTGGCAAACTTAGTACACTACCAAATATTTTCAAGGGCAAGGACACAGAACCGGCCTTAAAAGTTTTCGAATACAATTAAAGTTGAAAAAATTAAATAAGGTAAACAGAATAAAAAAAACCAAAATTAAAGTATTTAATACCTGAACACACCCTGTGTATTGAAGAGTCCTAGAAAACCGGTAAGTGGTGTATGATACCATTGACATAAAATAAATTTCAAAAATCATTGGCGCCCAACAAACAAATACATCAATACAATAAATGAAAAAGTTTAATGATTATAATAACACACACAAAACACTAAATTCATATCATTATTTTACTACAGATTACAGTTCCTTCGGACGCTAATGCATTCGTTGATAAAGATGTAAAGGGAACTATTTATTTCGGCGAAGCTGGTTGGGAAGGTACCGTAGAAATTCTAGATGTAACCAATGCTGAGACTTTGGCCGAAATAGCGCCAGCCCAAAGCGAAATTACTGAAACTGCTTCAACAGACATTGAAATACCAAAAGAAATTCCTGACGGTGAAAACTTGGAAGTAGAAATTGCTGAAGCTGCAAATACGGAACAAACAGTGCCAACAATAGGAACTTCGGTAAGAAATTGTTAGCTGTCCTCTTTATGTCTTCTTTTAACCAAATGCCAACCTGTTGAACTACTGCTTATACCAGCTTTATCAATTTTAGGAAAAAAAGTTATATAACAATCGTATCTCTGGAGCTAAATGTTCCTATATCTCCAACTCGTGATGCTCTTTCTTTCGTTCTTCTAAAATAATAATTCTTCCTTTGACTCATAGATAAATTTGAACTAGTGCAAACTAGTTTATTTACGATAAAAAGACGATGACGCTGCAAAAAAAATATTGTGATGTTGTCAAGCTGTAGTTTTTTTCTTTACTTAACGAAAACTAGAAAAGGCAATCTGATGTAAAATTGACAGTTCTTAATAATAATGAATACAAACAGCGAACACAATTATTTACGTCTCTTACAGCTGTAAGCGGGAGAAGCGGCCCCCCCATTTCGGCATTCTGGTTCAAAATAGCTCAACAAAGATGTAACCATTCCTTGATATTTACTGTTCAGCTGCTTCGACATTTTATTAAGTACATACTGCAGTTTTGCCCTGAATAATTAGTTATAAAAATAACTGTTTTTTTAATCTTCAAGAAACAATGAATTTAAAAGCACAAAAAAAACTTTGAATATTAGACGAGGATCAAATATCAATAAACGTCAAAACAAACTGGGGAATTCCACTAGGAGTGCGTTCATAAACGTTACAGAGTACACATTTCTCACACTTTTTTGACAAGCATCGTTCATAAATGAAATTTTTGTTACTCTGTGACTTCTTTCCTAGCGTTCATAAATATACTTTGACATTTCCAATGTACACATTTCTAGACCGCGGTATGGAGCGTGGTAATATTTTATTGAGTTACCGGTTGATTTTTAAATAATAATATAACACATAATTTTCTATTCGTTTTGACGCAACTTTTTTTTTCCAAGATAAACTATTGAAATTTCTTATTCGTCGTCACTATCGCTCTCGTCGTCAATATCATCAAATAAATGATATTTTGCACCTAATGCAGCTGCAAATGTTACAAATTCACTTTGGTTTTGGCTCATCCTAGTCGATATAAAAGCCAAAGAGAAAAACAAAATAACATAAACAAAGTTGTGGAAAAGAACAGCAACAACGAAACTTACAAATTTTATAACTAGACAAGATGTCTGATTAATTAATTGAAATTTGACAGTTGTTACCATAATGCGTTCATGAATCTCGGGTTACAATGTGCTCCATTTCAAATGTCAACCAATTCCATTACAGAGTAAAGTGTTACTTTGTGCATTTGTTTATGAACGCACCCTAGTTGGTCTGACAACGTGACAACTTCTTGAAGTTTTGCCAACCCGTTAGCTGTGAATTGCCCTGGCTGTTGAGGTTAAATTGTATTTACGGTTGGTAAATTGATATTTATTCTGATAAGCAGGGAAGTAACTAAAAATGACGTCATCGTCTTTTTATCGTAAAAATCCTATATGTATGTATTTTGGGGTGACATTCACCGGTACCTAAAAGATCTATTGTGCCCCCTTACTTCTACTTAGTTTCTGAGGAGAGTCTCAGAAACTAGTAGCTCCTTTATTCCCGGAGGAATTTTAGGATGTCTGCAGGCTTCAACTTGGGTAGGTGTTCCTCTTCTATCCAGTAATCTCCTAGGTGCTGTGCTCTAGGATTCTGAATTGCTGTGCAGTTGGAAAGTATGTGGGTGGAGGTTTATTTTTCCGTGCCACAAAATCTGCATTCTTCTTTCTCCACTATTTTGAGCTTTTTCAGGTGCCCATTCAGGCGACAATGTCCCGTCGTTAGGATCCCTGTTAAAACTCTTAGCGCAGTTTTACTTTGACTTATGTATTCATTTGATCTCAACAGGTTGTAGTCACCCAGAAGAGTATTTGATTGTATAATCCCTACTAAATCTTTCCAATGGTCAGATTTTCTCGGCTTTACCTATTTCTTCCAATATTACATTGGGCTGATTCCGCAAAAGGGTTCAGGCTCCCAGAATGGTATTTCGGTCCCCCTCTTTGCTAGTTAATCTGCTATTTCATTTCCTTCTATTCCAGAGTGTCCTGGAATCCATATAGTTTAGGAGGAATCGGCGCATGAGTACCGAAAACTATTCCACCTCAATTTTTTTATGCGATCCTCTTCAAATTGCCCTACTGATAATATAAATGCATGTTGCCATGGGGCAACTCGGTGCCATATTGCTTAAACCGAAATTGTTATTTTTCAACCAGACCAATTTTTTTGGAACTTTAGTTCTTTACGCCAGGTTATGTTTGAGCGACCAGGGGTCGCGACGCAAAAGATCTGACCGTTACGCGTTACGTTACGCTGGGTTATGTTACATTGCTTCGTTATGTGCCTTGCTTTTGCGTGCTTGTGCCTCCTTAGTCTCTCTCTCGTTTACGAAGCAGCGATTCATAATAATAAATATGCTCATACCCGGATTCGAACCCGGGCCGCTCGCGTGCAATGCGAGCATTCTAACCACTGAACCACCGATGCTATATTTAAATTCTATGCAAAGCTGGTATTCGCAGTGCTAGTGATCTACTTGAATTTGTTCGGATAAATTTTTACCAATATTTCCATAATTTTTTTTGCGCGATTAAGGGGTCTAGCTACTTTTCGAAATACAGGGTGTTGAAATTTTGAAACCTTGAATGTTTTAATTCGATAATTTTAAAATGGATTGATAAATTGATTTGACATTTGGCAGGTAGTTTTTAAATGTAAAAGGGCATATTTTGAAAGAAATTGTAGTTTGTGCAACTAGTGTGGATATGATGGCCATATCGCACGAGGACGGACGAGTGCGATATGGACAATCCACACGAGTCGAGTAGCATATTTTTTCTACGACCCACTTAGGAAAAAATCTAGAAAATAAAAATTTCTATAGACTGTAATATAACTTCTAATTAAAAATTTATCAATTCAATTTTATGTTTCCACTAATTTTGTGGTAAACTAATGTCCAATTTGTATAATGCTACGGTTTCCTTTTTCAAATATACGATGCTGTTATAAGTAGATGTTGCCAGTCGGACTCCCTCATGGAGGGTACCGTACCATTATCTATAATAATGAATATTCTGCTAAATATCTCAAACGTCTACCTGTTGTCGTTATTAATATCAAGCAGAATGATTATTTAAAAATAAAATTAACAATAAAAAAAAATTCCTCGCGGGGAATCGAACCCGGGTCTACCGCGTGAGAGTCTGGTGTGCTTACTACTCAACCACCAAAGAATATGCAAATTGTTTATCTATAACGTCAGATGTATTACATAACTTTTGCTTAAAAGGAACTAAAGTTCCTACCGTGTGTCCCGCGACATGTTCTACCTTTTTTATATATATATATTTTTAAAATTAATTATTAAAAAGTGATTTTGCAAACTTAACTTCATGGAATGTCTAAATATCTTGGAAACTACAAATTTTTTGATATGTAAAGGTTATTCGTTTTTCACGTGAAAACCATTGATGAATACAAAATTGAATAAAAATTGCTTCAAATGCCAGTGGCATAAAAAATGGGAGGAGAAAGGTAACATAGTATTCCAAATGTACACCACTGGATCAAAAATTGAAAAATATTTTTCCTTCAAAATATGCCCTTTTACATGTAAAAAGGATCTGCCAAATGTCAAATCAATTTATTGATCCATTTTAAAGTTATCGAATTAAAACATTCAATTTTTCAAAACTTCAACACCCTGTAATTCGAAAAGTAAAGAGGCTGGACCCCTTAATCCTTCTATAATTTTGTTGAATTTTACAAGAGGTATCTACATGCAAACGTTGTTGGTGTCATTTGAAAACACCCTGTATTTTTCATGGGTCGAAAGTACCAAATTTGAGATTTCTCGAACCTTAAAAAATTAATTACTTTGTGAATATGAACTTTATCGTGAAAAGTCATAGGAACTTTTTTATTCGTAATTTAATAAAGAATATAAAAAAAATTTGTCCGGTGGAAAAATAACAACTCCTTGCAATTGTTTAAACAATTTCGGCTTAAACAATATGGCACCGGGTTGCCCCATGGCAACATGCATTTATCTCATCAGTAGGGCAATTTGAAGAGGATAGCATAAACAAATTGAGGTGGAATAGTTTTCGGTACTCATCCGCCGATTCCTCCTAGACTAATAGTAAGGTGACTATATTGTTCTCGCCTAGTTCATTGAGTTTGTCTAGGCATTCCCACACCATTTTGGAACTGATTACACAAGCTTTAATGGCTGCTTGACTATCCGACATTATGATAATCCTTCGTCTTCTGTATCCTTTATCAATATTGAACTGGGCGCACTTTCTTATGGCGTGGATTTCCGCTTGAAATATACTTGGGGCTTTTCCCAAGCTTTCAGGGTGTTTGGTTCCTGGCCCGCAAACTATACTCATCATTCAAAACAAAACTTTCTTTGGCATTGTTGTTAGGAAGTTATTTTTGAAAATTCCAGATTAACGTTTTATGTTCTTATTCATTTTGGAATCTGTGTGTTGGGATTGTTAACAGCTTCACAATTTAATTGAGAGACCAATTCATATTCACCCTAATAGAAGAAAAAAACAACATCTAACCTTAGGATTTAAAGTTGCAAATATATTCAATAAGTTCCGAAGATTGACATAGACCTTTATTATTCAAAATTCCACAATCTACTCTCGACTTTTAAGATGTATTGGCATAATTTAATATTTCAGGTTGTCATGAGTCACATAGATTCCCCTAGCGACTTCTACCTACAATTTAGTGAAAACCTAGATGCTATAGATAACCTACAAGCCGAATTACAAGAACAAATTGGGGAAATGGAAGTTCTAGTTAACCCAGCACCAGGAGTTCTATGTGCAGCTCCTTATTCCTTAGACCAAATGTGGTACCGAGCTGAAGTCTTAGATGCCGACGAAGACATAACAACCGTACGTTTCGTCGACTTCGGCAACACGGATGTCATCGATAATAGTACGACGCAAATTAAGACGTTGTCTCAAAAGGTAGGAGCCTAAAATTTATTTATAATTCTTAATAAACATTTTCGTAGTGACGTCAAAATAACCTTGAAAGTCTCGGGCCGGTATTTCAGTTAAAAGGCCAACCATTTATGTGGCTATAGTAAATGTAGTAAATGTATGCCAATATCGGCTGTTGTTAAGAGAAAAGAGGGGAGAAAGGGAAATGAAGGGTTTCTTTGTATTGGGGATGTTTGGGAGGTGAGGGAGAAGAGTATCCTAAGGTTGGAATGTATTAAACATGACCGTGATTCACTATCAATAGAGGAGTTCAGTCTAAGGTCAGTGTGGCCAACAAGAAGTGTTTTTCTGACAAGTATGACAGTTAAGGTCTTCCATTCAAAACAAGATTTTTGCATGTTTTTTATCATTGCGAACATCTATATTGCTTTATTAAAATTTTCAATACACTCCCGAAGCGTATATCTTGAAATTTAAAATGACTTTTTAGCTGCATACTCGACATATCGGTGGCCAATAACTCTAGGAACTTTTGGCATGTCACCATTTCATTTCTGTTATTCTGTCACTAGTTATAAAATTAATTCAAATGATATACAGTAATAATACTAACTCAGTTATAACCAAGAATCTACAATCGACAACATTTAAAACCACTGAAGGACTAAGACAAGGAGGCAGTTTAAGCCCAACATTATTCATTATGTATTTGGACGAAATAATAAAGAAATGTAAGAAGGAAAACAAAAAATTCAACATAGGACACAAGGATCTTAACAAGGTAGAAGTTTCAGAAGGGGCATTTGCTGACGATATAGTTATCTTTGCGAAAACTAAAGAAGATCTGAAACACAATATTGAAACATGGAATATTATCTTGAAGGAAAAAGGGGATGGTGATGAATAAAAACAAAACAAAAGTTATGGTTATAGGAGAAGGGAAAGAAGAAATAGATATAGAAATAGAAGGACAAGCTATAGAACAAGTGACAACATTTCAATACTTGGGAATAACAATCGATCAAAATGGAACACAAGAAGCAGAAATCAATAAAAGAATAGAAAAAACAATGAAACTCTACTATACGATGAACAAAAAATTCATAAACAATAAAGGAATATCGACCAATACCAAGATAAAAATATTTAAAGCATTATTCAGGCCAATATTAACTTATGGATGCGAAACGTGGGTGCTAAACCAAACACAGAAAAGTAGAATACAGGCAGTTGAAATGAAATACTTAAGAAGAGTCCGAGGCGTTACAAAAAAAGACAAAATTAGGAATACAGATATAAGAAGTCATCTAAAAATAGAGTCAATCCTAGAATTTATAGAATACTGGGATGGTGGGGGCATTTACAAAGAATGGAAAACACAAGACAGACTAAAAGAATATGGAAAGCAAAAATAGTTAAAAATAAAAGAAAATGAAGACCTAGACAAACATGGAATAAAACTATTTCAGAAATATTGAAAAATAAAGGGAAAACATGGACAGAAGCAAAAAAGATGGCGAAAAACCGAAAAAATTGGAAAAGCTTTATAAGCATTTAGTTTAGAACAGACACATACCCTGACACCAATTATTTGGTATATAGGGTCCCGATTATATATATGTTGCTTTCGTTTATTTGGGCTTCAAGTACTTGTGCGTGACGCCTCAGTCGTCACGACTTTTGGGCAAATCGAACACGATTTTTTAGGATACTCAAAACCACCTGACATGTGCCAATGCCAATGAATTTCCTATGTTGTTATAAGAACAGTTTTCAATTATAATGTTTTTGATAATAAAATTTTGCATATTTAGATATTTTTAGTAAGGTTTAAATCGTATTAAATCGTAATCGGCACAATCTTAACCTTTAAATAAACGTCAAACCGGACAAACGTCAAATATTTAATGTCCGTGGCTTTAAGCTCATACTTTTCGGTATGTGCTTGAGGGGCAAGGGGAAGGTAAGATTAGGCGTCACGCCCGGTAATAAACGAACGGAATTCAGTCGCTACGAGCTGCTACTAGCAGCCAAAAGTGAATAATCGAAACCACCTATAATATATTCTGTCACTAGTTATGCCAAATGTCATTTATATTTATTTTTGTTGATATTCGTATAATTGTGTATGTCCATTTTCGATTAGATTTTTGTAGCATTTCTAGTTAGTTGTATCTCTATTCTTCTAATTAATTTTCCAATGACATCTGACATAACTAGTGACAGATATCAGAAATGAAATGGTGACATGCCAAGAGTTCCTAGAATTATTGGCCACCGATATGTTGAGTATTCAGCTGAAAAGTAATTTTAAATTTCAAGATATACGCTTCGGGGATGTATTTATAATTTTAATAAAGCAATATAGATGTTCGCAATGATAAAAAACATGCAAAAATCTCATATTTTGAATGGTAGACCTTAACTGTGATTCTGGTCAGAAAAAACCACTTTTTGTTGGCCACACTGACCTTAGACTGAACTCCATTTTACCGGTAAAATTGACTAAAGCAGTACTACTTTTAGAAGTTTGAGTTTCGACTGAAGATGATAACGCTAGATCGAGGAAAGGTTTTAAAAATATCGGGATTGAATCATATTATTCATAGCACACACTAATACTTATTTATGTGAAACGTTTGTTATTTTTTTTCTTCAGCTTTTATCACTAGCGATATACGCAACCAGATGTTCGCTGAAAATAGAGCCCATAGAAGAAGATTGGAGTCCTCTAACCCAAGGAGTTTTCGAAACACTAACCAACGAAGGGAGTTTAACGGCCGAATTTTGTAACCAAGACGAAAAGTGCACGTACGTCGAACTGTATTCCAACGGAGTAAACATTAAAGACGCTCTAGTTTCGGAAAATTTGGCGAAAATTATCACCACAACTACCGAATCAAAACAGGTAATTTTTCTATTTGTCCAGTAACTGAACACCTGAAAATATCGAAAGCTCCTGATGAAGAGTCGCTGAAGACTTCACTTCACTTCACTTTCAGGAGCTTTGCCACTTCATTTACTGCACTATATTAAAGAAATTCAGTTAGTATTCATTTTTAAATGTATTTTTTTTTTCTAGACCGGTTTCGTTAGCCATTTTAATTCCCCGTCAGAATTTTGGATACAATTAGAAAGTTGCGTCGACGAATTAGAATGGATCGCCGAACAATTGAGCTCGGCCGAAAACTTCCCCGACCTAACCGACTTAACGCCCGGTACTTTGTGTGCCGCTCTTTTCTCCGACGATCAAATGTGGTACCGAGCCAGAATCTTATCCAACACCCCAACAGAAATAGAACTACTATTCATAGATTACGGCAACTCTTGCACCAGCGCAAATTTGAAACAACTCCCCGAAGATTTAATTATCACGGCTCCGCTAGCTATGAAATGCAGTTTGCAAAAAAACGAGGGTATACCGACGTGGTCGCCCGAAGCATCTGCTAAATTTACGGAAATTTCAGCGGACGGTCAAACTATTTTTACCGTTAAAAAGATTTCCACGGGCGAAACGTCGGTGGTGCAACTCTATTTGGATGATAAAGACGTTACAACCATGCTATTACCTAGTACTGAAGAAGGGCACGTTAAAGGAATCGAAACGTTGGAGAATTTGAGTATAGAAAAGGAAAATGGCGAAACGGTCGAACAAGTCGCTTTGGAGCCTTTGGAAGGACAGACATTGGAGGAGGAAGCTAAAGAGAAATTGGAGGAGTTGAACGAGCAAGGTATTGAGGGTTAAACTTTCTATAATTTTTTTTGGAGGATTGTTTCTTGTTGAATTTATTTTTTTTGTTTATTGTGTATTGAATTTCATAATTTTTGTCGTTCTGGTCTTATTGATATTTATAGTAGTTCATTTGTCTCTTCGCACTATAGTAGTTTATTAACTAATTAATTGGGGTTGATTATGAAGAAAATTTTATTGAAATTGCAAACATTTTTTGTTAAAGTAAAAAAAAAAATTGGAAATTGTATTCTCTAAAATTCACACATTTTGATTGAATGGTTTTTTTGAGCCAAAAAGCTATTTTCTTAGTATCATTTATTCGAGTAATTCATTTTTAATAGTAGTTCATTTGTCTAATTGTTCTCTACTAATTTGTTAACTAGAAAAATTTCATTCAGTGTGAAGCTCTTTTGCTGTTATTTTTTACCATTTGAACTACTCCCTAAATCTAAATTTTAAATTATTCGTTTTTCGATATATATAGTAGTTCATTTGCACATTTCATTGAATATTTTTTTTTGCCAACAAGCTAATTTCTCAGTGTCATTTTTTCGAGTAACAAGCTATTTTCTTAGTCTCATTTTTCTAGTGATTCATTAATAAGAATAGTTCATTTGTCTCCTTGTTCTCTACTAATTAGTTAACTAGAAAAATTCCATGAAGTGTAGTTCATTATCGAGAATATT
>CAJUYI010000761.1:44880-89829 GCA_910591695.1 Galerucella pusilla
AAAAAACCTCGCTGGACATCCATTTAATTTGAATTGTGGAATGAAATTACCAAAAATAATAGCTCGTTACATTTGATACAAATGCTCCTGCCTTATCTTTAGCGACAAATGAAATTTTGATAAAAATATTCACAAAAACTATAGTTTAAAAAATCTCAGCTACACCACCCTAACACCATCACTAAAACCTTACAGTCTGACACATATTTCAACATTAATGACTGATTCATAAACTTGAACGTTCCTTTCTCCGTATATAGAATAGTGTCATGGGCAACGGCGAGGGGAACATCAAGTTTATGATTCAACATTAAAAAAATGGACGTTTAACTGACTGTTGATAGGACAGAGCATATGTATCGATTTTCCAGTAAGTATGTTGTGTATTTCGCCAAGATATTATATTAACTATTATAGCCAAGCATGTAATAACACTTTGTATAAATTGGAGTGCGTTTTATCGGTCCCATCGTGAAAATTTGTTGGAAATACTCAAAAAAAATTCCCTAGTATTAAGAGTTTAGAGATTGAAAATACACGAAAACTTCCAAGGAATTTTTATTTGGGTATTTCCAACAAAATTTCACGATGATATCGAAAAAAAAGCTCCCCAGTATAAATATTTTCCAAATTTATTACTGTCAAATTAGTAAACTCTGGAAATATTAATAAATCTGTCATGGTGTTGGTTTCTAGCAGTTATAACTAACTAATCTAAATGTGATGCCGTCTTTGTCTGGAATCTGTTTTCTCTTGCCTTCAGACCTGAAATAGACTCGTGCGAGTCGCAGTGGGTGATCTAAGTCCATCATAGTGGTTTCATGATTTTGAATATGAATCGACGCACCAAAAGATTTTAGGCAAGAGATATCCGGCTCGAAGGACCAATCAAACGGGATCTGTATATAATACTTATTTCAAACGATAAATTTAAAACTGGGGTCTGTCAAACAAAGCAACACATCTAATCGTTTACTTGTAACTCGACTATACTTACTGGACTTCTCTTTACATTCTTAAAAATACATGTTTATTATTCTATAAAGTCGTATTACTTGACGATTTTGCATCCCTAAATCTATAACTTTTCTTTAGTCTATTATCTTTATCCTGTTCATATCTCAATAACTTATTAATAAAACATGAGTTTTTATTTCTAGGTTCCACCCTGTTCCAAATCGAATTCGTAAACGAGAAAACCGTCAGACTTTATCTTCAAGGAAAAGATATCCGTCCATTGCTAGGAGGCTTCATTAACCCTGATTTCAATCCTTTACTTAACAAAGAACAACAAAATTCAATCAGTGTTGAAAACGTAGGCAAAGAAATTCATGTTTCAGATTATGTACCAACAGAAAGTTGTATCGACATAGAAGATACATCAGAAGAAAAAGAAGATCTAGCAAAAGAAATTAATTCGGAAGAATCAGATACGAATAAGGAAGAAACGAATGATGGTTCAGAGCAAACCAACCAAGATATAGAGAAACAAATTTATTCTGAAGAATCAGTTACTGAGAAAAATGAATCAATCGATATTAAAGAAGTTGAAGATAATTTGGAACAAAACTCGACAATTGTTGGAAAAGAAGAAAAAGATGTCAATATTTCGGATTCTGCTCCAGCAGAAAGTTGTATTGATATAGAATCGACATCATCCAATGTTGAAGATATTGATGCTTCGGAAGAAAAAGAACACACCAACCAAGATATAGCAAAACAAGTTGATTCTGAAGAATCAGATACGAATAAGGAAGATGAACCAATTAATATTAAAGAAGCAGAAGATAATTTGGATCAAAACTCAACCATTGTTGAAAATGCAGACAAAGATGTTAATGTTTCGGATTCTGTTCCAGCAGAAAGTTGTACTGATATAGAATCGACATCATCCAATGTTGAAGACATTGATCGTTCCGAAGAAAAAGAACACACCAACCAAGATATAGCAAAACAAGTTGATTCCGAAGAATCAGATTTAAAGGAGGAAAAAACAGTTGATATTGAGAAACAAACTGAAGTTACTGATGGATCAGAAGAAAAAGAACAAGATGTAGCGAAACAAATTGATTCTGAAGAATCGGTTAATAAGAAAGATGAATCAGTTGATATTAAAGAAGCAGAAGATAATTTGGAACAAAACTCAACCATTGTTGAAAATGAAGACAAAGATGTTAATGTTTCGGATTCCTTTCCAGCAGAAAGTTGTACTGATATAGATGATGGTTCAGAAGAAAAAGAACAAACCAACCAAGATGAAGCAAAACAATTTGATTTGGAGGAAAAAACAGTTGATATTAAGAAACAAACAGAAGTTACTGATGGTTCGGAAGAAAAAGAACAAGATATAGTGAAACAGTTTGATTCTGACAAATTAGATTCAAAGAAGGAAGATTCTGATGATATTGAGGAACAAACTGCAGAAGACTTTGAAGAGAAAAAAGATACAACTGAGATTTCTACTCCAGAAGACTCCGGTACACATGAAACAAAAGATACTAATTTTTTTGAAGAAATAGACGGAACTGAAGTTGAGTCTAAACTGGACCAACTAGAAGAAACAGTGAACTTAATAGCTGCTAGTATTGAGGAATCGGAATTCGCAAAAAATATTAATGAAGATGTTGCGATAGGAGAAGGGATAACTACTAATGAAGACGAAAACGTATTAAATGATGATGCACCCAAAAATTCACTGGAAAGTGATAATCTTTCTGAATTTGAATTAGGTCCTAGTGACGAGGAAAAAGAAACTGTTATAACATATGAATCTCTAATTGACGATTTCAAGACGTATAGCGAAAGAATAAAAACCGAGACGGACAATTTAATTGGAAATGTACAAATGTCTGTGAATTGTGATATTTATAGTGCGACGCAAGATGATGTAATTAAAGAAAACGTGTTAACAAATGAAGTAATTGATTCTGAATCTGTTGAAATTGGCGAACTAGCCGAGAAGGGTGAGGAGTCTATAGAAACTAGTGATGAAAAAAAAACTGATGAACATGAAATTGCAAATAAAGATGATACAAATAAAAAAATGGAAAGTCCTACTAAAGATACCACAACAGAAGAGAAAACAACTAAAAAAAGTATAACGAAAGCTACTGGCGATAAAAACAAATCTAATAAAATGGCTGCTAAGACTTCCTCAACATCCCAGTCAAAATCGAAAATAGATAATAAATCGCCACCAGCAAAATCAACAAATTTATTATTGCGAAAAAATATCAGCTTAAAAAATAAAGAGGAATTATCATCAAAAGAGATAAGCCCAGTGAAAACCAGTACCCCGACAGATCTGAAGAAAAAATCAACCACTCCAACTAAAGCTGCGACAAGCAAATTAAATTCAAAATCAAATCAAGAATCTCAATTAAAGACTAATATCGCGTTACGTAAATCTGATATTAAAAGTAATTCTCCATCCAAATTGACCACGAAAAAGATTTCTCCGTCTAAAACTGAAACTTCTGCCAAACTTCCAAGCGAGAAAGGAGATTCTCCCGATTCTAAAAAACCACTAAGCATTGTAGGTGACGTTTTAAGAGATATCGTAGACTCGGCAACGGAATAATGGAGCTACTTACCCATTACAATAAGCTTGAAAAGTAGATTTTTTATTTTTAATTTTACTGTTATGTTATAATTTTGCTGTTGTTAGTTTTATGCGAATTTATTTGATTCATTTTAAGTTCAAGACGATGTTTTTATTTTGATAATAAAACGATTTCAATTAAACAGGGTTTCACTTTCAACGACGTGTTGGGGAATTACCAATAAAAATGAGGGCACAGTAGTGATAGTCAAAGTACCCCCCAATGAACCAGTGTTGCCCCGCTACCCCGACAAAAGAGGAGCTATTGGCAACACTGCCACTATTATTATTATACATCAATTTTTCACGAAGGACGTTAAGTAGTGAGGAATTAAGGACTCGTTGAAAGTCCCACTTACCCGGTACTATTTTCAACGTCTTTCAATTTGGGCGCGCAAGTCCGGGTAGGTGAACCCTTGAGATTGTACCTAACCTCACTTTCTCCAGCATAGTGACAAGAGTATAATGATTGTCACAAACCATAAAATACTTCAACCTAGAATTGTAACTGGGATTGGAGAGAATGTTTTAAGTTACGATGCGGCCAAACTGCAGAGGGCACTGATTATCAACAATCGTAATGTCAAGATGTCAAAATGGAAGGAAAAATAAACAAACCATGTAAAAAACTTTGTTGTTCTCCGTTTTGCTTAACATCGGTTTCCAAAACGTGAACCTGAAGTATTTGACTGAGAAATATTAATAATGTGAAGTTACACTGCATGCCTTCAAAACAATATACCAAAATTCCCGTGTTTGTGTTAGACACTTTAGTGATGACTGTAAAGCACCAGGAAAGAGAGGCTGAAAAGAAAAGCAGTTCTTACTTTATTCATTCCAGGTAATTACTAAATTTAATATTATGAGCAAGTCTATAGGTTAATTGATAATTAGGATTCTCCTTTTATGGTGTAAAAAAGTAACCTAACACTATTTGAAGAGGAGATTATATGAAATTTCCAAAATTCATGAATACTAACAAGGATTCAACATTTGTTGATCCAATAATGAAAGTAGCTATATAAAATTTTGTTCTAAAAACGCTTTCAAAGGAGAAGACACTATAGAATATAGAAATGAGTATCGGTACTTCATACGTAACCCTCCTTGTTGGATTGTTTAGAACTAGATGCTAGACCATATGGATAAAATAATAACACAAAATACTTATATTTTAGGAATGAAAATAGCAGAATATTGGGAAATAATCTAGTTAGGTAGTATGTTGTGTGTTATGTATAGGTATATGTGTTAAAAATGTTATCACTAAATAAATATTTAATTCCCCAAAGTCTTTTTATTTAAAGTATTCGTCGTTCACCATATACTTTTTCCTAGACAAGTTTTTTAGAAATAAATTGACTTTTTACCAAAAGAACACAAAATGCAGCTTTTATGAAAACATATAAATTATAACTGATAGTATTTCATCAAATCTTGCATCAACAAGAGTTTGCCAAATATTCTCTTATGTTCAGCTCTGATGCAAGATTTGGCGAAATATTATCAGTTATAATTTATATATTTTTATAAGCAGCTGAATTTTGTGTTCTTTAGGTAAACAGTCGATTTATTTCTTAAAAAGATAAAATTCTCCATCAACTTGATATTTAAAATTCCCGCTGAATTTAATAGTTCATGCGGCCAAACTTCAGATGGCGGTTAAAACAGTAGTCACTGCTGACAACATAGGAGTTACAATTCTAGGTTGAAGTATTTTATGGTCACAAACCCCAGTCCACGTTTTGCTCAAATAGATTATTGTCGAAATAAGGTAAGGAATCGTCTGTGTTCATTAAAAAAAATATCGAATTTTTCAAAATTTTATTATTTTTTTGGGTTTGTCCCATCAACAAAGTCAATTTATAAAAAAAGGTTGATTGATGATACAATTTTCATCTTTTTGTAAACAAATGGAACTCCATAACTTCCAGTATCTCCGGTAGCAGAAAATAAAGGCAGAAATGAAATTTCTGAAAAAGAAAATTGATAAACATGAGAACACAGGCATTTTGATCAGTTGTTTCTAGGTACCTTTGCAAAATTTTTGAGGCACTGCTCGTCTCAAATTTTAAAAAAGCAGAACATTTTCAAGCAACAGTTCAAAATGAAACTAAAAATTTCAATCAGTTTCCCCAATCCCCAAAAATCTTGGAGAATAATAAACCATTTACTAATTCAAGACTAGGTTCTTTGAACAGAATAGATCCCTATTTTCACACCAAAATTGACTACAATGCTGTGTACAATTGCAAAGAATTAGTATAGCCAATAATTAAAGCAATAGAATGTTTGGAATTGAAGGATATAATGAATCAAAAACAGGTCTTAAAGGCATTTTAAATAATTCAGTGAAATAGCCAAATTTTCTACTTACCATGTGATTTATTTAGATCTCGCACGCATCTTCCTGCGCTTTCGCTTTAGCCTTCGCATACGCTTCTTACGCCACTAAAAACATAAATTTTTGTTTAATACAAGCAATAACTGTGACAAAATTGAAGATCAAGTATATAGAATGTTTGTCTTGTGCTCTTAGACCGCTACGGTTAGGAGGTTCACAGTGCGGGTGGAAACACAAATTTATATACCCTCAGTTTGTGTAATATATACTTTCAATAATAGCGTACACATACACATTCCAAGGGGATATTAAAGAATTAAAAATCCGTATAGTTCAACACTTCTAATTAGTATTTGAGAATTTAAAACATTGAAAACGTGGTAGTAGCTTATGAATTTCAACTCGAGTTATGTTAAAATCTTAGAAGGGGCAATTAGAAAATATGTAAGCACTAAATTTAGTGAACACGAAAAGCCACAAATACATTTTAAAATACTTTGGTCAATTAAAACAAACTACGAAACGTGTAAAAACAGAAGAAACATAACAATAGTTTTGTAAAAACTGCTGTAAAATTGTAAAATATCAACAAATACAAAAAAATATGATTCTACACTTACCTTAGCTCGCATTTCAGGTTTATTAAAAGAAGCCTAGCTTCAAAAAACTAGACGATTCTTCTAATAAAAACGAATTTATACGTGCACTTCTTGCAATGTACAAAACTAAAATGGAAGAGACTTTAGTATTTTTGACATAATATAAAGCCTGTCAATCGCAGAGTAGCCAACATACAGAAAATAGAAATGCCCTGACTGCAAGACTTGCAAGAGCTTTGTGGTTTGCTCTTATTTGACTTTGACATTTGACACCAATGTTTAATACGTCAGTTTTGACAACCATCTGAGCGGGAAGTAAATGGAAAATGAAATAAAATAATTAGTGGTTTCTCTATGGAGTAGTGCCAGTTGTGTAGTTGTCTGGGGAGTCTATTTTTCAGTATCAATGAATTCTTGGTAGTGAAATACAAATTTTATTTTAGAATTAATTAATTACTGCTCAAGTTAGTTAATATTTGGGAGTGCTTCTAGAAGAATGGTAAGAATGAATACAAGATCTTCAATACGACTTTCTGAAAAGAATAAAACCCAACAATTTAGGAATCACAATTCAATGTGTTATTATTTTGAGAGTGATTCTAGTTCTGAGGAAGAAAATTTCGAATCAGAATCTTATTCCCGAAAACATAAATCAAAGACAATTCCTTGTACTGGAACACCACCAAAACAGAAGAAATCAGAAACGACAAGTCCAAAAGTTACTACTCCTTCATTAGAACGACTAAGTATTATAAGCCCCACCAAACCAAAGTCTAGTAGGAAAACTTTATTCAAAGAAAACGCTGCTAAAATTACTCAAAAGGTATAATGTTTCAACATTGGTTTAAGAGTAATTGATTTATAATTTTTATTTTTATTTTAGAAAAACAAAAAGATTGAAATTGATACTTCTGATGATAGTAGTGAAGAAATAGAGAGACCAAACAATACAACTTTATACCAAAGTGCTAGAAAAGCACTTCATGGAACTCTGCCAACTGAAATGCCAGGGAGAGAAAGGGAATTGAGCGAGTTGAGAGATTTTGTAGAGAACCATATTGAAAATAGTACATCAGGCTCACTTTATATTAGTGGACCACCTGGAACTGGTAAAACTGCATCTTTAAATATAATACTCCAAGATGAGCATGTAAGTCTATTTATAGTTTATTTACTAGGAATTTATGAGATTCAGTCAGTTTTTTTTATTTAGCCAAAATTTGAAATTATTAGACTATATATTTTTAGATCTGTTCAAGTGTGGATCATGTATATGTTAATTGCACTGCAATTAAATCTCCTACAGCCATATATTCTAGAATATGTAAGGAATTAAACATTAAAGTGAATGGAAAAAGTGAAAAAGACCATTTATTGCAATTAGATAAATATTTAAAGAAAAAACATACACCAATGTGAGTACATATATGCATTATACACCCAATTTATTGTTATTATATAATTTTTTTTTCAGTTTGTTAGTACTAGATGAAATTGATCAATTGGAGAGCAAAAATCAATCTATTCTTTACACAATATTTGAATGGCCTTCTAAGCAAAATGCTCATGTGTTACTAATAGGAATAGCAAATGCCCTTGACTTAACCGATAGAATTCTTCCAAGACTTCAGTCTCGCTGTGAGCTTAAACCAAATCTAATGCATTTTGCTCCATACACAAAACCACAAATTGTCAAAATTTTCACCTCAAGGCTACAATCAGCAGGTGTATTGGAGATTTTTTCCCCACAAGCAGTACAAATGTTAGCTGGTAAAGTAGCATCAGTATCTGGTGATGTAAGAAGAGCATTAGATATAGGAAGAAGAGTTGTAGAGTTAGCGGAGCAAAATAAAAAAAATGGAGCATTAAAAGCAATTGAAAACCTGGCAAATAAACTTGTAGAAGAAGAATTAAACACAGTGGATCTGAAACAAGTACTAAGTGTTTTAAATAATATTTACGGTACCTCTCAAAATCTAGATGACAACACAGATGAATCGTTCCCATTACAACAAAAAATAATCATATGTTCTTTGTTATTGATGTTGAAAAAGAATAAAAGCAAAGACATTACAGTAGGAAAACTCCACGAAGTGTACCGTAAAGTTTGTGATAAAAGAAAGATTGGTTCTGTCGATCAAGCAGAGTTTGTGGGTTTATGTTCCTTGATAGAGACGAGGGGTATGATAAGCATTACTGGAAAAAAGGAACCAAGGTTGAATAAAGTTGGTTTGGTGTGGGATCCGGAAGAAGTTACAAGTGTGCTGAAAGATAAACAATTAATTTCAGAAATTTTACAAGATGAATCCTGTTTGGGGAAATTTTAATTTTACATTTAATATGCACAATGATTTTTGGTTTTAAGAAATTTTGCAAGACGAATCCTATTTGGGAAAATTTTATACATACAAGAATTTTTGTTTTTAAAAGTTGGACGAGTAAGTAAGTTTATTGTAATTTGAAATGGTTGTTTTTCAATAATAATTTTAGTATTATTTTATTACTTGAATATAATTAAATTTTAACAATTTGATCAATTTTATTTATCTTGAATATTATTTAATATCTGGAACATTATGTCAAAGGTTTGCATGAACGAAAATAAAACAACTTTTATAATATAAAGCTTTATATTAATTGCCAAATGTTTATAATAATAATAAATATAAAATGGGATTTGGACTTATTTAATAGGAGCACCAACCATAGTTTTACTACATATTTTACCACCTGATTTAGTTACCAAGTTGTTTCCCTGCCACTGTGCTATACATTCCTTATTAGTTTTCAAGTCTGCTTGGAGTTTTTCCCAAACTTTTTTCTTGGGATTAAGTACTTCATCTGGTTTGCCATTTTCAAAGTTATCTATAAATACTCGTTCCCCAGGTACAGCATTCTCTGGAGGTATAAGAGTTTCTACTTGTTTAGGTTCGTCTCTAAAATAATACATAATTTCAATATTTATGATAAATGTTTGTTTGGAATAAATGACTTACACAGAGGTACATAAAACCATTCCTTGAGATTCTATTCCTCTCATCTTGGCAGGTTTAAGATTACATAGCACCACAACCATCTTGTCTTGCATTTCCTCTATAGGTATAAAATTAACCAAACCACTGACAATTGTCCTAGGTTTTTCTTCTCCCAAGTCAATTTTTTCAACATATAAACTATCAGCTTCTGGATGTTTCGATACCTCTACTATTTTTCCTATACGTATATCTAGTCTACTAGGAGTAATCTCATCTGTGGTTCCATTTTGAGCACTAGATCCTTCTAAATGATAAAAAATATTCAAACTGCTTGTAAAAGAAAACTTAAATGCAATACTTACTTTTACTTTGAGTAGGGTAAGCTTTCTCTGTCAACTTTTTTAGCTCGGGAGAATCAAAAGTTTTTCTAATAGGATCTAGTAATCGATTGATATAGATTTCAACAGCTGCTTTCAAATCACCTGGATGAACGATTTCTTTAGCAAACGCCTCTTCTAATTCGTTATAAACTGAGAAATTTAAGTTGCCTCCATATTCTTCTTTACGAGGAACAGAAAATTTCTCGTCGGGTTTTAGCAAAGGAAATAATACATGTTTAGAGAAAGAGAGTAAGCCATTATTTTCGATGTTTCCCGGTTCACAAAAGGCTTTTTTAAGTTTCTTTTTAACATTAGCAGGTGAATCCAACAAATCTATCTTACTGTCTTCTTCTGAAGATGACATCTTTGTTCCTGTGAGCCCAGGAACTGAAAGCAAATTCCTAATTCAATATTTAACTTGACTAAATATTTTTACCCACCCATTGGATTCATAAGATGAGCCCTTTTCTTGTATCCCAGTTGTGGCAAGTACTTTTCAGCCAGTGTAAATATTTTTCTTTGATCAACACCACCAAATTGGGCATCAACTTTAAGATATTCTTCATCCAAAGCTTGTAAAACTACAGAAGCAATTAATGAATGTTGAATAACTCAAACATTATTAAAAAATAACTTACTAGGATATAAAAGTCCACTAAGCAAAGGATTATCTACTTGTTTAACAACTTCAGCACCAGCCTTTTTGGCATCATGTTCAGTTACTACTGAGGTCATTTTGTAAACATCTAAAGAATATTCCCTTGACAATTCGTAGTCTGTTCCTTTAACAAATTTCAATTTATCAAGTGGAACTCCTATAGAATTGAGCATGGCTTTGATACTGTGTTCATAGTACTGAACTCTAAGTTCTAATAGTTCCCATGGTGCTTTCATATTATCTAAATATGCATGAAGATCTGCAATGTTTTTTTTTATTAAAAACTTATGAACTAAGAAAAATATACATACCTGCAAAAAGTATTGTTACTTCTACACCAGCTCTGAGAAAGTCTGCTATTTTGGACATTGGCACAAAATATGCAATATGTGGTTTGCCAGTAGTAGCTGTACCCCAGTAGAGTTTCACATCCCGTTCCTTTAATATTTCTTTGATTCTATCTTCTCCTAGTACTTCTTGAAGGTTTCTAGATATCAGACCATATTTTTCATCGGCTGTTAGCTGTTGGACCCCTTCCATATTTTATGTTTATTTCAACAGTAAAGCTTTATTTCACACTTGCAAGCTTTTTGCTTTTGAAATGTTTTATTAAGTAACTTTAAAATTGGAAAATAATTGCAACAACTGGGAGCTAAAAGTTGTAAGGTTAGAGAAGAAGCAAAGCAAGAGAGAATAACCTCATTGTACTCCACAAAAAGATCATTAAAAAAGAAGAACCAAAAGCCACGTATTAATTTAGGTTAGAAATTTTGACATTATAAATATGGTGATGTGTTTATAATTCGTGTCAATTCATAAAATTGCTATAAAACTTTTGGATCTACGTGAAAATGGTAAAATAAATAATGAAATGTATTAAACATAAATAATCGTATTTTATAATTTTAGCCTCTTCGGTTAGATATCAAAAGAAAGCTAACTGCTCGTTCTGACCGGGTAAAATGTGTAGATCTCCACCCCACAGAACCCTGGATGCTATGTTCACTTTACAGTGGAAATATAAATGTTTGGAACATTGAAAATCAGCAGCTTGTAAAAACATTTGAAGTATGTGATTTGCCAGTAAGAGCTGCAAAATTTGTACCCAGAAAAAACTGGATTATTGGTGGATCTGATGATATGCAGATCAGGGTTTTCAATTACAATACTTTAGATCGTGTACATTCTTTTGAAGCTCATTCAGATTATGTTAGGTGTATCGTGGCTCACCCTACTCAACCATATATTTTAACTTGTAGTGGTAAGTAACATGCCTAAGTTGGATAATTGTATAGAGAACTGAAAATGGTAATTGTTGTTAATACATTTGTTTTATTTAGATGATATGCTTATCAAGTTATGGAATTGGGAAAAGTCCTGGGCATGTCAGCAAGTTTTTGAAGGACATACCCACTATGTCATGCAAATTGCTATTAATCCAAAGGACAACAACACATTTGCTAGTGCTTCATTAGACAGAACATTGAAAGTCTGGCAGCTAGGAGCATCAACTGCCAACTTCACTCTTGAAGGTCATGAAAAAGGTGTTAACTGTGTAGATTACTATCATGGGGGTGACAAACCATACCTTATATCAGGAGCTGATGATAGATTGGTAAAAATTTGGGACTACCAAAACAAAACTTGTGTTCAAACTTTAGAAGGCCACGGTCAAAATGTCACTGCTGTGTGTTTCCACCCTGAACTACCAATAGCTCTTACAGGCAGTGAGGATGGTACAGTAAGAGCTTGGCATGCCAATACTCACAGACTAGAAAGTAGCTTAAACTATGGTTTTGAACGAGTTTGGACAATATGTTGTCTAAGAGGATCAAATAATGTTGCATTGGGATATGATGAAGGGAGTATTTTGGTTAAAGTTGGCAGAGAGGAACCTGCAGTCAGTATGGATGCCAGCGGAGGAAAAATTATTTGGGCCAGACATGCTGAGCTTCAACAAGCTAACCTTAAAGCACTTCCTGAAGGTAAGTTTGTATATAATTATCCAGTATTCAGATTTGTTTTTATTATAATTATCTTTCAAGGTGCTGAAATTCGAGATGGTGAACGCCTTCCAGTATCTGTAAAAGATATGGGTGCTTGCGAAATTTACCCTCAGACTATTCAACATAACCCCAATGGTCGTTTTGTAGTTGTGTGTGGAGATGGTGAATACATAATATACACAGCTATGGCTTTGCGTAACAAAGCCTTCGGTAGTGCACAAGAATTCGTTTGGGCTCAAGATTCCAGTGAATACGCTATAAGAGAATCTGGTTCCACTATTAGGATCTTCAAAAATTTCAAAGAAAAGAAGAATTTTAAATCTGACTTTGGTGCTGAAGGTATATATGGTGGTTACCTACTTGGAGTGAAATCAGTGTCTGGTTTGACTTTCTACGATTGGGAAACTCTTGATTTAGTTAGAAGAATTGAAATCCAACCGAAAGCTGTATACTGGTCTGATAGTGGAAAACTAGTTTGTTTGGCTACTGAAGACAGTTATTTCATTCTATCTTATGATTCTGATGAAGTACAAAAGGCTAAGGATAACAACCAGGTTAGTAAATGAAAAGTTTGAGAGTTGTTACTAATTTAAATAGTTTCTTCATATTAGAAAGCTAATTAATGTTTATTTAATAGGTAGCCGATGATGGAGTAGAATCGGCATTCAATCTGCTAGGTGAAATAAATGAATCTGTACGAACAGGTCTATGGGTGGGTGATTGTTTCATCTACACAAATGCCGTCAATCGTATTAACTACTTTGTTGGTGGAGAATTAGTTACTATAGCACATTTAGATCGTCCATTATATGTACTAGGGTATGTCCCAAAAGATGACAGATTATACCTAGTAGACAAGGAATTAAGAGTAGTTAGCTATCAATTGCTTCTTTCGGTGCTTGAATATCAAACAGCTGTTATGAGAAGGGACTTCCCGACCGCAGATAGAGTGCTCCCTTCAATTCCTAAAGAGCATAGAACAAGAGTGGCACATTTCTTGGAAAAACAAGGTTTTAAACAGCAAGCTTTAGCTGTAAGTACAGATCCTGAACACAGGTTTGAACTTGCCGTTGCGTTGGAAGATCTTAATACAGCTAGGAGTCTGGCACAAGAAGCTAATAATCCACAGAAATGGAGTCAGTTAGCTGAATTAGCCGCAGCTACTAATAACGTAGAATTAGCTAAAGAATGTATGCAAAAAGCTCAAGACTATGGAGGGTTGTTACTTTTAGGTACTAGTTCGGGCGATGAAGAGTTGGTTCGAAGTTTAGCAGAAATTACACAAACCGAAGGAAAACATAATTTATCATTCTTATCTCATTTCTTAGTAGGAGACTTGGACAAATGTCTAGAGATTCTAATAAGCACCGGAAGGTTACCGGAAGCGGCGTTTTTCGCAAGATCCTACCTTCCCGACAAAATTACAGAAATAGTCGAACTTTGGAAAAATCAATTGTCGACGATAAATAAAAAAGCTGGACAAAGTTTAGCGGATCCGAAAAATTACGAGAATCTTTTTCCCGGTCTTCAAGAGGCTTTGGTAGCACAGACGTTTATAGCACAAAATAATCGAGGATTATCCCCTGCGTCTACAGCTACTACAATTACTCCGAATCACGATAGAAATATTTTAGCGGAAGTAGAAGCTCAGCTCAAGAACACTGGAATATCGTCAAGTTTAAGGAATAGTGAGCCTGAAGCATCGGCAAGCAGTAACACGGCAGTATCTTCACTTATTAAGTAAGTACAATAGAGGAGCTCAGTCTAAGGTCAGTGTTGCCAACAAAAAGAATGACAGTTAAGGTCTACCATTCAAAACAGGATGTTTTTTATCATTGCCAACATCTACATTGCTTTATTAAAATGATGAATACACCCCCGAAGCTTAAATCTTGAAATTTAAAATGACTTTTTAGCTGAATACTCAACATATCGGTGGCTAATAATTCTAAAAACTCTTGGCAAGTCGCCATTTCACTTCTGTTATTCTGTCACTGGTTATGTCAAATGTCAGTTATATTTATTTTTGTTGATATTCGTTTAATTGTGTATGTCCATTTTCCATTAGATTTTTGTAGCATTTCTAGTTAGTTGTATCTCTATTCTAATTACTTTTTCCACTGAAATAAATAGTGACAGATAACAGAGATGAAATGTTCTTCTTCTTCCTGATTCTTGGCCTCTTGCTTTGCAGCATGGTGACATTATTGGCCATCGATATATTGAGTATTCAGCTAAAAATTCGTTTTAAATATCAAGATTTACGCTTCAGGAGTGTATTCATTATTTCAATAAAGCAATGATGAAAAACAAGCAAAAATCTCATGTTTTGAATGGTAGACCTTAACTGTAATTCTTGGTGATTACACTTTTTCTATATTAACGTGTACTAGCGACAGAAAAAGGGAATCACATGTGTGTCAGTATCGGTTCTACGCATGCGCAGTTCAATACGTATACGGTTGTAACAGGTTTGATTAATGGTACTTATATTTCTTACAGGCTGCCTGATATTCAATCCAGTAAAAGCTTGCTAGATCAAGATGATGACGATTTAGATTTGGATGACGTCAACATTGACGAGAATATCGATACAACGGTGAGTAGGTACATTCAAAGTGTAACTATAAATCCATCAAGCCTTGACAAGTGACAGTTGATATGGGCTGATTGATATACACCTTCACTTGCCGGATTTTTTTAGTCAATTTTATTATTCTGATTTTGATATTCTTTTCTTTCAGGACATCAACATCGATGACGATCTGTTGAGTGATTGAAAATAATTTTTGCTACTACATACTTAGTATTAAACTGTAAATTCTTCATTCCTATTATTAAGAAAATAAATTATATAAGATTTTAAACATTTATTAATATTAAAAAAATCTCGATTTGGTTTTTATTATTTTTTCCGTCGACCGTGTAATATGCTATTAACTTTTTCAAAATTATACAAAATCATACATTAATGACCCCCTATTAATGCATGATTTACATTAATGAACGACAGGCAACCCAACGCACATCTTATACATTTCTGACAGATATCTGTGGTGTGGGCAACCAAACATACATTTCAATGTCATTATTTATTTTTGACAGTTCTTAGTTATGAAACAAATGAATATTTTTAGGTTTTAAATATTGGGAAAAACGAATAGACCTCATACAGTCGACGGAAAAGCTTTGCAACTAAAGCCCGGTTCTGACGGTGCAATTTCGTCCCTGCAACTCGATCGCGGCGACAAAATTGCATGCAGTTTAGGTGTTTCCACCGTACAACTTATCAATGCAATCGAGTTGCACCAAAATAGAACTGGTTCTAATTTTATGCCATAAGTTGCAGCAACTTGGTAACTTTTTTAGTGACTTTTTTTTCGCAAACCTAAAACTTCTGTTGGTATAAGTAGATGAAATGTATGCCTTGAGTATATAATCAAGGATGTATGTTATTTATTTCTCCATGTTATGTGATTAGATTCTTTATTCTCCTAAAAAAACTGTTGCTTTTGTGGATTGTGTTTGAAGAATTAAAATTAAATAAATAAGAATGAGTCAGGATTGGGATAGAAACTCGACAAAAAAACTTGATAGCAGTTTATGAAACGCAGGTAAATCTGTATAAAACAAATCACATCAATTACAGACTAAAAAACAGAAGATTGGACTCCATAAATGAGATTAAAAAAGCTTTGTTTGAAAATGGTTATGATGTTCCCGTTGAGGAAATTAATAAAAAAATTCACCATATAAGAACCCAATTTATGACTAGGTATTTTGAATATTGGCAACAATATAGTATTTCCCTAAGAAATTGCTGCAATAGTATGAACATGATGTGAACGCTCATGCAACTTTGATAGGAGACGAGTTGCGGCGAGAAGTTGCTGCAATTAAGTTGCCTTGATGAATTGCTCCGTCAGAACCGGGCTTTACACGAGTATTAAAGGCATGATGACTGATTTTGAAAAACTGCTCCACGATGTTTTCGCGTATATACTTTACCTACAATAAATGTTATTTCTGTGAGAGAAAAAGTTTTAAAAGGAATAATTCAACTTTTAAAAACACATTTCAAATTATGCGCCAAAACGCTAGAATAGTAATGGCGTCTGTCTATGACATCATCAATTCGGAAATACCATTTATAGGTGATCTGTGTCGATATCTATGTTCTGTGGTAAAATCGTCAAAGTCAAACTTCAAACACTTGACACATGAACCAAGCAAAGCCAACAGATGTTCGGATCATAGCAAAAGTACGACGTCACTCTCTTCCGATTAGTGTTTGAGATAAGATGGCGGATGGTTAAATTTTGAGGAGCGGGTAAACATACAACACGGCTCTTTCAACTGCGCATGACTCAAGACTGCCAAATTTAGTAGTAACATAACAATATTGAAATAAATATGTAAATATCAGAAATATAAAACTAAAAAAAACAAGAAAACCCGGTTGATCAAAGTGTAACTATGTATAGAAATATCAGAAAATAAAGCTACATCCTCAATCAATCTGCTAGCGAAGTGGCACTTCAGCACGCGTGCTGCAAAACGGATACCCATCCTCAATCCTGTCAATTCAGTCTGCCTGAATGTTATCGCACATGCGCATTTTCATTGTTATTTTAAGGTAACGAGGTAATTAAAAAGTTCAACCTGTGATTATTCTCGTAAATAAAAGCAGTTACTACTTATCAAAGACAACAAATTAATATAATTACGATATTAGAAAATAATGTATGTTTGTTTACGAAGATAATAGAATAAAATAGGGTTAGGGTACCTAAATTATTTTCCCCATGATTGAATGCGCATGACACAATTCGGCACGCACCGAAAAAGCTTGCAGCCTGCAAGCTTGCACTTCCAAGTCGGCGCGCATGTCAGCACGAAATTGAATTGAGGATGCTTACGTTTAAACGTCATTGTCCCAGCACGCGTGCCGAATTGCCACTTCGCCACTAAATTGATTGGGGATAGGCCTTAAGAAATAAAAAACAAAAAAAATCCAGCACCTAACCCGGTTTCGAACCTATGACCTCTGAGTTGTGAGCTCAATACCCTAACAACTGCGCTAATCATTTCACATTTAGTCACATCGAATAGAAGGTTAAAGGATGCGCACCACAAACCACCTATCCTAACCTCAACTACTAAATTTGACGTGGTGGGTGGTTCACATCTTGAGTCATGCGCAGTTGAAAGAGCCGTGTTGTATGTTTACCCGCTCATAAATTTTTACTAAAATAAATGTAATCACTAATCACACATGTAAAATAAAAATAAGTGATCTTTGTATCGTATATAATTATATTAAATCAATATTTTAGTGATTCTTAGTGACTGTCATCATGCCTATTAACAATTTCGAATATTAACGTACTCGCTCTGCTCGTGTGTAAAATTATCTCGATTGCTAATGGTCCTTATTAGAACACTTGTTGGCTAATAGTTATTTATCTACAACTGTCATATAACGGGTACGATTTGACACTATTTTCAGTGTCATAATGACGTATATTACCGCACTAGTGTGTTTTTGAATACATTACCGCACTAGTGCGATAATAAGAATCTAGAAAAATTTAAATACCAGAATTAAATATTTAAAATAACACTGGAAGCTGCATTTACAATTTTCGAAAGGAAATTGTCTTCTCCTGAACTCATTTTTATAGAATTTTTGTTCATTCAACTTTGACAATTTGATGACAAAACTAATAGTCACAGAATATGATAGACAGTACCTTATGTTTGCAGTCGATATTATTAAAAATACGTTGGATTGAATTTTTTTCTTCATTTTATTATACAGTGATAATACTAATAAACAGTTGTAGATAAAATTTTGTACGTAACACGTGTGATAGGAATTATTAACGCACTTGTGATTACACGACTCGACCTACGATCTCGTCGTGCAAACTTCACATGCGTGCGTTAATAATGTCCATATCCCACTAATTACGTAAATAGGTATTTATGGTACCTGTATGGTTAGTATCATGCACATGCTGGTTTGACAGTTGACAAAACGTTGTTCCATTTCAATGTAAACATTCTAATTGGTCATTGTTTGACGTACATACTGCTACTGAATTCATAAAACGATTTATCTTTATAGTTTGCTGCTAATTATTCTCAACTGGACCTTAACTCACACTTTCATAAAACTTGGCCTTACTAGTGGCAAATTTGGTCACTTGTAACTGCAAACTCATAAATCTGCATTATCTTTGTCAGTGGTGGGTTTTACAAGGTAAGAATTAAAAAAGTGGTTCAATTTTATTGAAAAAATTCATTTATTACAAAGTAATTAAAAAAAGTGAAAAGATCGCACCTTGTCATTCCATTTTAAAATTAAAAAATAGATCCGTTGAATGAATTGAATGTGGAAGACACATGACTATTTTCAGTAGATGGCAAATCTGTATAAATAACTGGAAAATATTGAATTCTACCGCTTGACCAACCTATCGACAAACATGCTCCAGCTTCAAAGTCTTGAAGAAAGCTAATAGTGCTCGGTTTTTCTTCAGGTAAACCATTTATTAAGGAACTGAAAATATATTAATCAATGATAGATTCAACTGTAACAACATTTTAATAATATTGAATATTTTAAAAAGTCTCTTACCTAGCTATTAATTGCAATCCATGTTGCCTAACAATATTAAAAACAGCTATACAATCTGTATCTTGAAACATAACAGCTAACAATTTTCCTTTTGGATCACTTTCCATGCATTGTACTATTCCCCCAACAATAACGCCATCTATGTCAACTTTACTTATATCAAACATAGGAAGAGCTTGATTGGAAGATGCGTCAGAGTCCGAAGTGAATATTAAATCATTTTTAACTATTACTCCATAAATTATAGGTTCTGTATTAGTAGCAAACAAAAGATTTGTACCACAATTTGACCAGCAAGCTGATTGGACTCTGCCACTTAAAACTGTCCATCTTTCACATTCCCAGTTACGACAATCCCACACTCTACAAAAACATAACATATTGATAACGAAAATACTTTGGTGTTAATACACTTACCTGAAAACAAGACTATTTGTACAAGTGAATAGCTTTTCACCAGTGGGAGACCATTTTATTAGAATATTTCCAGAACCACCAGATCTTTTCAAAAGACTAGTTTTATCCAATTCTACATCCCAAACATATATGGTACTATCACAAGCAGCTACAGTAACTAATTTATCACCTTTAAGAGACCAAGCCATACTCATAACAGGTCTGTGATCTTCTCTTTGTAAAATTGTTGCATTACTTATTGAGGGACGGGCAATCTAAACAATTCAAATAATAGTATAATATAATGTTATTTTAATGAGAAAAGTAACTTACTAAAGAGTTAGGATCAATATTCCATACAATGATTCCATTTTCATGCCCCACTGCAATTTCAGTATTTGACATAGGTCTCCATGCCACACAAGTAATATGTTTTTGTAATTTACACCTCAACAAAGGAGATACTGAATTAGAATCACTACTGAAAATTCTCACACTGTCATCACAAGTTACTACAGCAGCTTTAGGACAATAAGGATGCCAGGAAATACATCTAACTGTAGTATCAAGCCAATTCCTTGTTTGCGAATAGTTACCTATTAAACTAGGACCACTGTATCTCAAATTTGGATTAATTAATAACCTAACTTTCCTAATATATTTTATTACAGCTAATATCGCTTTAGATGATCTTGATATAAATAATCGGTGGTGAGATGCTGCTGTATGTAATGCTTCAATGTAACCTTGTTCATAATAAATTTGTGTTAGTTGTTTGAGAAAAGAAACATCTACTGGTAAAAATAGGGCTTTTCCTTCATCACCTGAAGTTGTTGGATGCAATAAATCTCTTGTAATGTGAATTTTTGGGTGATTATCTAACTACAATAAATTTATATTATTATTATATATATATTTTTATTCCATAACTTACTGTGTTCGTAAATGCATTCAAATTGGCTATATCAACATTTCTAGAAAACACTCTCCCGTTAATTTGACATAGAGACATTTGTCCATCTATAGGAAGCTCGAAATCTTGTAGGGTTCTCAACATTGTTATAAATTAATTGGGATAATAAAATATTCAAAAATAAACGATCAACAAAGTCAACTTATATTTTTAAGGTTATATTGTCATTGTCAAGTAAGTCACTGCACTGTAAGCACAGAGTACAGTACTCTGTGCTGTAAGTCAATTCATTGTCAACTGTCGACAATTCTGGACCATAGAAATGATTATTCCGCCATT
Source organism: Galerucella pusilla (assembly GCA_910591695.1). Lineage (NCBI taxonomy): Eukaryota > Metazoa > Arthropoda > Insecta > Coleoptera > Chrysomelidae > Galerucella > Galerucella pusilla. The sequence goes on from CAJUYI010000761.1 coordinate 65,735, forward strand.
CCTTTAGTTTCTAAAGTACTTTTTAAAATGTAGTTTCTAAAAAATGCTATGTATACGATTGTGCACAAAAATTGGGTGGAAGGTGAAATAAAAAAACGTGTATTGTCAAAAATATGGTATTAAAAAAAAAACAATAAATACAATTTTCACAGAAAATATCACTTTCAAATTTCCTTAAATGGTAACAATTGGTTAAAATGCCAAAAGCACATTTTCTGTCGACATCTCTTATAAAGAAACTCGATAGGTACCTAAGTATTATTGACGTCAAATAATGTAAATTGACGTTATAAAATAAATATCCAACCTACTTGAAAACATTACTAAAACCTTGATCAAAGAATACACCGATTAATACCATCCATGCCATTAAATGAGTATAAATAAAAAGTTCATAACACGGATTTGTATATTTAATAAGTATTCATCCTTTAAAATCAACACACATATTGGCAAGAAATTTTATAGGTGTAAATATAAAACTATCAATGTAAACAGGTGGAGAATTCAATTCTTAATTGGAGACTAAGGTATAAATTGTATTACTGGAACATAAATGAATACAAGTGACATTTTTTATAAGAGATTCACTTCAAGTAAAAATGATCATAGATTACTAAAAAATAATGTTCAATGTTTCCTTTCTCAAGCAAACCAATTGATGTAAATAAAAAGATGTCTTCGAGGTTCTGTTGATGTAAGTAAATATTGACTATTGACATTTACTGGCAAATGACATCGAAGCCACCTTTTTACTAACCACAATTATTTTTATTGTTTTGTGTTAGTTTTGACTGTTTTAACTGACGGATTTATTTAAATTGTACAAAATAGTCCAATCAACAGTACAATTTTATATAAAAATATAAAAACATTTTATTATTGGTCAGTTAAATACAATCTACTGGCTATGAAGATATTTTTGTACTACTTTGAGTAAAAATAAGAAAATTATAGCAGCTTACAAGTTATTTAAAATTTTTATTCAAACTTTAAATATAACATCCATGAAAATCACGATTTCTATTGAAAACTATTGTAACTAGATTTTCGAAAAAAGGAACGAATCTTACGAATTGATGTACACTATTAGTGTCGTTTTCAAGACGAAAAATTTAACACAATGAAAAATATGCTGATCACAGTACGCTTACACATATCTCAATATTTCATATTAACTATGGATGTATGTGAAGATAGGAATGTTCCAGAATAAAGTATTGTGAAATGTAGCATGAAATGTTACTTTGAACAAATCTCAAGTACTGATACAGCCACCATTCAAAAATCACGTTTGTGCAGACATTTTTAAAACTTTAAACATGAAGTAGGCAACAGTCCATACCATAGAGATACTACATATCTCTATGGCCAATACACCATAATTTTTATGAATTGACAGCTGGTAGGTGGAATATTATGACTTTTCAAATAGATTTACTTGTTATTTTTAAAATGCTTGATTGTATAAAGAATATTCTGAACAAAATTACTTTCCCCATTTCATTTAAAAAACACTGTACTTTGTTCTGAAACACACAATTCTATCAAGGATATTTCATCACATTTTCCTATATGCTTTGAATCCCGTGCATTTTGAGCAATTCCTTCAAGTGAACAATTTCTTCATCTTTTTCTGCAAGCTGCATTTTCAGTTGCTTTATTTGCTCGTTTTCGGTGCATTTTAAAGTTTCTAATAAAGTGGTAGTGTCAGGACGAAGATCGGGATTTTTATTGATTAACTTTAGAATAATTTCCGACATTTGTGGATATGTTACTAGTAAATTAGACGAGATTTTACCTTTACGGAGATCAGTGATATACAGAACACGTTCCATGTCTGTATTAAAATTTTCTACCAATTCAAATAGGACGATTCCCAACGAATACATATCACTCTGAAATAAAAATATTATTCACTATATGGTTAACTTAATAAATATTTGAAGGTAAACTCACTTTTCTATTACATTGTCCTGCTAACTGTTCTGGAGCAGCATATAATCTTGTTCCGAAAGCCAGACTATGACGCACACTTTGCAAAGGACAAGCCAATCCGAAATCTCCCAGCTGTATCAAAATTTTACCGTTTTCTACTTGAATAAAAATATTACTTGGTTTAATATCATGGTGGACAATGCCTTTTGAGTGAATGTACTCTAAACCTGAAATTTAAAAAAGTGGGTTTAAATTTAGTAACCTTATTGTAGTCAATAAATTATTTCTATTCTTACCATTCAATAATTGGAACAAAATTTGATTAATACTATTATTTCTAATAACTTGCTCATTTTTAGGAACTATAGCCTTGACAGGATCACTGACACAATTTCTCTTTTCCAGCCACTGCTTTAAAGTACTTTGACAAAGTGCCATTTGTATGTAAAGGGTAGCCCACTTCACTTTTGTCTTGTTTACAGCTTTTATTCTTTCTATTTCTTTGAAGTCAAGTTTACACATGGCCATTTCTTCTTCCCCTTCAGAAAGACTCTTTCGTTTTTCCCTCCTAATTAGAAATATTGTTTTTTTTAATAATTTCATTAATTCAGTGAAAATTTCTTCATGTATATATTGTATTTATAGGAAAAATTTGTTAGTAAGACATACATGGATATTGAAAAATTCTTATGAACATAAAATATTAGCAGATTTTTAGAATAAAATATTCCAACGGATGGAATTATTAAGAAAACAAACCTAAAAGCAATTCATATAAAATATTGGGATCGATATATGTTATAAAAAATTATAAATTATGTACAGATCATAAAAACAACATATTTAACAAGGCAGATTAATTAAAATCTGATAAGACTTTATCATTAAATACAAATATCCTTCAATTTTTTTATTAAATACTAAATAAAAAATATTTGCAGCAACAGAACTGAATACAAATGTGTCTAAAAATAAACCTAGTATCCTAAATATCTGAAATTGCTCACCTTGATACCTTTGACTTAACAGAACTTGCTCCACTAACACTATGCTCAAAGTCAATCTGAAAATCTGTACTATCTCCATCATTCTTAGTAAAAGATTTTGTGGTATCTTTATGGTAAATATACTCAGTTTGATGTGAAATTGATGTAAATGATTCTGTTTCCTTATGTATAATGGCTTTATTTTTAGGAGGACCAATTTCTAGCCAAGCCCCTTTATACTGAACAATATTGGAATGGTTCATACTGGCAAATGTTTTTACTTCAGAAAGGTAGTTTCTAACAGACTGAATACCTTCGGATAAAATTGGAATTTTTTTAACAGCATATTCAGTTCCATCTAATTTATGTTTCACTTTAAATACCTGTCCAAATCCACCTCCTGCGATATACTCAACTTCCTCGAATTCCCTATGATAATGTGAATTGAAGTCAGCCTTTGGCCAAATAGGACTAATTGGTAAACTCTTATCGCCATTTTTAACCGAAGACAAAAGATGTAATAAAGCTCTTTGATACTGACTTCGCATACCTTCAAATTCATTCATCTTGTAGCTCTCTCCAATAAGATTCATATTGTACAATTTATCACAAATAACTTTGTACATAATCTCAGCTTGATGATCATCAGCTTCGTATATTGTGCAAACTTTTTTAATGAGAGATTCTATTAGTATACTAACAGGGGTGGAAATGTTAGGTTTTGGAACAACCCATAATGGTTGGGGTCGTTTGTCATCTGATCCAGGAATTTTACTGTTTGTAGGAGAATTTTCAACATTGTCATCATCGTCGTCGTCAATGTCGTTATTATTAAATTCAACTAAGATTCCATTAGAGTTGGTCGAATTGGACATGTCAGGACTTGATTGTTAGGTTCAAAAATATTCATAGATGAATTGTTTAACAGCTATAAAATAGGTTTACTTATGAAAATAATTCTTATGGCACTAGAGATAAAAATTGACAAATACATTTAAATATTCTGTATAAAATACAAAATTATTTAATAAATTTACACATAACCTCGTTTTATCCACTTATATGTCATACACAGATTAACAATAATGATAAACTGGATAATTTTCAAAACACAAAAATTGCGCGCAAGCTCGTGATAAAGTAAATGTCTCTAAGCCTACAAATGACGAGCATATTTTAGAATTACAAACTTTTAACAGGGAAGACAGATTGTTCAAAAATATTAAATAATAAATATTATAAAATTGAATGTTTTTCATAAAAAAGTTTTAAGTCAACTACCATAAATCTCTATCACAAAATGTATAAAATTATGTTAGCTATCCCGGTTTGGACACCTTAAATAGTACAATATACAACACTGTACAATTAATAATGAAGTTATTTTCTCAATCTCAATAACTCACCTTCAGGCAAGAAATAAACTTCTCTATTTTTTTATAAACGTTCCTCGTAAAATGAGGCAGTTTCCTATTCCATTCTAGAATGGTTCTAGATTGTTCCAGATCATATTGCAGAGAGCGCTATCTATGAATGTATTTATGAAACGATTTTCGGGGCTTAAAATTCACCACTTAATTATTTTTGGAAGGAATTTGACGAATTTTTGTACTTGATATTGCTAATATGAGTTTGAAATGTCATTTTAATATTTTATTAAGCAGTTTGCAATTTTATATTTTTCTATAGCAAATGCTACGCTACTGACTTGTTCTCAAGTAGCACGGGATAGCTCCGAACCAGGAGTAGCACTTAGAACGGTTCTGCCAATCTGTCAGTGTCATTAAAACGTCAAAACAATCACCATGAAAAACAGTCAAAATACTTAAAAAATGTTTTTGTTGATTTTGTATGCTGAAATAATATCCTTCAAGAGCCAGAAACTTGTGAATGTGTAGTGACGAACCAGTAATAATGGATGTATTTGTGCTCAAGGTTATATTCTTATAAAATAATTGCTCAGTTCGACAATATGCGTACCCAAATAATCAATTATTCGCTGACGGAAATAGTGATATGTTTTATCGTTGTGGGATATGCGGCTGTGGATCTGGTTCCTTGTGATAAAACTCGACGGATATTTCAAAGTTCTTGGGGAATAATAAGTGATGGTCCGGCTGGTTCAAATTACACCCAGGACAGTCATTGTGAATGGTTGATCAAGGCCAATGACAGCAACAAATTCATTACATTAGAGTTTCAAAGTATGGGTACCGAATGTTCTTATGATTATGTGTTTGTATACGACGGTGATTCTTTTAATTCTCCTCTCTTGGGCAGCTTCAGTGGAAAAACTGAACCACAAGAAGTAATAGCAACCTCTGGTTACATGTTAATTTTATTATATAGTGATACTAACTATGTGCTGGAAGGATTCAAAGCAGAGTTCTCAATTACTGATTGCCCTAACAACTGCTCCAGTCATGGTGTATGTTATGATCATCGTTGTGCTTGTGAAACTGATTGGGGTGGTTATGATTGTTCAAGAAAACTGTGCCCTGACAATTGTGGTAGAAACCTTAGTCATGGACATTGTGACCAAGGACAATGTGTATGTAGGTCAGGCTACTCTGGAGAATCATGTACCTTGTATGAATTTGATTCTGTTGGAAACAAATGGCATTGGCTGTCCCATTCTGAAGGAGGTTTGCAGCCACGAGCAGCACATTCTGCAGTGTACATAGAAATAACTGATGCTTTATATGTTTTTGGAGGATATAATCTGAATAATGTTCTTGGCAATTTAGAAATTTACAATTTCCAAACAAGTAACTGGAGAGATGAACATGGGACAATTATTCCAGATACAGGATTAACTAGCTCTATAGAACCTGGCTCAATAGCCAAATTAATAGAACATGCAGGGCCTGATTGGGAACAAAAATGGGGACTCAATACCAAAACTTCTTTTCTAAGAAATTTATTGTATGCTGGAACTGAAAATACAACACATATCAGAAGAAGGCAAAGACATTCTAGAGTTCCAGATCAACATAAACCTGCTCCTAGATATGGACATTCTGCTTGTGCTGTTACTAAAGGCTTTGTTCTTTATGGAGGAAAGTTACATAATGGCAGCTTATCTAATGATTTGTGGTATTATAATGTTCAAACTAGATTATGGCAGTTGAGAGCAAGAATATCAACTTTACTACCACCACCTTTAACAAGACACACTCTAACTTGCATTGGTAATGTGATATATTTATTTGGAGGAAGTACTGAAAATGGAGAGTTTTCTTCTTCATTATATAGGATAGAGCTTTCTCCTGAATTGAATGAGTATTGGGAAGAACTAAAACCAAGAGGAGGCAAACAATTAGATGTTAGAGTTGTAGCTCATACTACTACATATCACCCAAATACAAATTCTTTAATTGTTTATGGTGGGATTGTGCCAGGTGTTGCCAGATTTTCCAAATTATCAGACAGGGTGTTTGTTTTTCAATTGGATAATTTGCATTGGTCTGAGATTCATTACACCAGAGAACATTTGAGGGAAAAATTTGTTCCCAGAGAAAGAGCATTTCATTCAGCTAATATATTTGGAAATTATTTAGTTGTCTTTGGAGGTTATTCCCACAGGCATAATAAGGAAGAAATCTGCTATGACAATCAGATGTACCTGTACCACCTAGGTTGTCACACTTGGGTTAACCCTGACATCTTGGGAAAGTCCAATGATTCCAGGTATCCTAAGCAACAAGGTAAGGATAATTGTTATATTGTTTTTTTTGAACTTGTTATATTTTTGATAAATAACAAAATATGTGACATGCTTACATCTATATACATAATATCAATTTAATGGGATTATACCTATTTTGATATGTGTATATAGGTAATTTTAGAGATTCTTAATTGAGGAAATTTGGGAAGTTGACTAATAATGAATAGTTTATTAAATATAACAATTATATTTATATATGAACCAATAAAAATTATACATTAAATAAGGCAATTGCATATGATTCATACAATAAGAATCTATTTATATGAAAAACCACATTCTTTATGTTGATATAAAACAACAGATTAAACGAAAATATATGTAAATTAACCATTATTAATTCTAGAGTACCATAATAATTATTTCTACCTTTTGTAAACAAGTTAATTACATTTTATTTTAGAAAAAGATAAGTTGGTTTCAAACAAAGCAATTTAAATGAACCTGCCAGTTGAAAATAATGATCAATTCTGTATAATTAAGTCATTAGTTTAGCAACAATAATTATTTTTAAACAAATTACTGTCTTAAAAACGTTTTATGTGACTCGTTTTCATTTTGGAAATGTATATTATGCAATCAAAACATCAATATCATCATTGTTTTTAATTATCACAACAACTATGAGTGTCAAATTGAGTGTTTATCTTCAAGACTCAAATAAAGGACTCTGGCAGCTAGTACATAAGCACTGCAATGCTGCAGAGTGGAATATTTTATGTCCAGCTGATAATATTTAATGTTCCTACGAGAATATTATGAAGGTGTTAATTTGTTTAACAAATAAAATAATGATATTTGCCCAATAGTTGGTAGGTAGATTCCTTTTTTTTTTAAACAGGTTTTTATTATATACATAATTGATGTATAATATGTAGACTATGACTTGTGATACTAAAACTAAAACTTGTTTTTGTATTGCTAACATGAACATTATGCACACCTATCCTTTTTTACATCATATACAGGATGTTCCAAAAAATCTAGCATGTATATATTATTCTAATGATTTTCAGGCGTATTTGCGCATGCTTCAGCCGTCCGAAACGAAAATACTCTACTGTTAGTCGGAGGTTACCATGGTAACGTAAATGGTGACCTCTTAGCTTACACATTCCCCCCAATGGTGGCAGCACGTAAAGATGCCGTTTATTACCCCGAAGCCGCATGTACGCGACACAAAAATTATGGAGAATGCTCTGCAGATCCGGAATGCGGATGGTGTTCAGCTGACGAACAATGTTATGGTAGAACTATCGGAGCCAATTGTACTACGAATCTACAAACTACTAAATGTCCAGGAATATGTCCAGCACTTGGAGATTGCCATTCTTGCCTCATACACGGCCATGCTTTGCCACAGAATATGCCAATGATGTCAGCTGCACATAAATTAGGTAAATTTTTATTTTAATTGTATTAAAAACCAGAGAAATATTTTGGATTTATGTTGTTAGGTCTAGAAGAATGCACATGGTGCGTACAGAACGCGAGATGCCACCATAAAGACGATAATTATGGTGTATGTGGCTTACAAGAAGACAGTCCAAGTCAAATACCAGGATGGTGGGGCGCTAAAGGAACTGAAGTAGTCAAACCAGAGCAATGTAGGGAACTAGACAAACGGCCGGGATTGACGTTTGTCAAATATCATTATCCAGTCAATTATTCACAACCTGACAGCGTTGCAATTATAAATGCCACAACAGTGAGTTATTATTACTTAATATTGTTGTTGGACCTGTACCAAAGATATGTACAGGAACATTTATTTTAGATTGTGGTGCATCCAAAATAACATCCGAACTAACTAATGTCAATTGTCCCACTTTTTATACTTTTCACTTTTCACCTGTTCCAGACAGTTCTCGACCTTTCGATGACAGTTCTCGACTTTTCGATGACAGTTCTCGACCTTTCGATCACAGTTCTCGACCTTTCGATGACAGTTCTCGATTCAATGACAAGTCTAGATAATTTCAGATATATGTCTTCTTCTTTTACATTTTGGACCTCTACATATCTGTAATACAGGCCCCATGTAACCTCATGTTTTCTTTTTATAATTGTCGCGTTCTATTATTGTTTTTCTGTAGGTTGACTTCGTTAGCCCAACCAGCACCCTACCTCGAGGTGATTTTTCCAGCGGAGGTGAAATGGTCGCAAGACTATTAGGTTTCCTTAGACTTTCTTCTTCTTGGCAGGAAATGTTGAATGTTTGCGTAACTTTTTGTTCGGCAACTTTAACAGTTTCTGATAATTTAGTGGCAAACGTTACACCGGAAGTAACCGAATGCAAAGCCGTTAGATGGCCGGATAATATTACTCTAGATAGAATATCGGTGGACTTTAAATCGAAGAAGACTGTGAATATTCAGGCAGCTTATTCGATTTATATGCAACAGAGTAAGATGGAACTGCTACATTACAAGGATTTCGCCGATCCTCAAAAGGTAAGTTCACAAATGGAGATTACAGGAAGAGTTATAGTTAAAAAATAATTTTAGGTCTTCACTTTCGAATATCTAGAACCCTACGCAAACGGCACTTGTGAGCAATACAAAAATTGTCTACACTGCTTAACAGACTCACAGTGCGGATGGTGCGAGTTGACAAATTCCTGTCAATCACGTTCCGTGGAAGAAGAAATCAGTTGTTCCGTGGACGGTAATTGGAAGTATTTGACACTGCTACCGAGCGCTTGTTCGAATTGTTCCAATTACATATCCTGCGATTCTTGTATTAATTCCCAGTTATGTGAATGGTGGATTGAAGACGCTCGATGTCAACGAATCGGTCAAAGAATCGATGCAGCTCTATCTTTAGACCAGTGCCCGATACCTTGCCATATGAGGACAGATTGTGGATCTTGTCTCGATCAAAAAGGTAACTTTTACAAGTACCACCGAAACTTTTAGTAACAAATTTGTTTTGTAGGTCGTTGCGTATGGTGTCAAGCTACCCAACAATGTTTCAGTTTCTCCGTGTATACTAGTGAATATCAATTCGGATTGTGTCGTGAATGGATGGATCAAGCGTTTCCGTTAGTCGCCAGACAAGAAAACGGAATACTTCCAGTACCTAAAACACAAGAACAATGCAAAACTTGTTCGATGCACACCAACTGCTCGACTTGTTTAAGCTCTCTAAGCTGCGGTTGGTGTTACAACAGCACAAATCCCATGACAGGTGATTTAATTTAATTTATGCGGCTCGAAGGACCAAAATAATCGTTTTTATTTCAGGTGAATGTGTTCAGGGTGATTTTAACAACCCCCATATTAATTGTTCTATAGTGCTTAACGCACCAGAAGCTAAATGGGCGTATGCGCAATGTCCAGACGTCGATGAATGCGGATTAGGTTTACACGACTGTCATGAACAAGCTATTTGTACAAATACTGACGGATCTTTCAGTTGTCATTGTCGTAAAGGGTATGTACATGTTCAACTGGGATCGCATAAATGACAGGTGATTTTTTTGCAGATATATTGGGGACGGTAGGAAAAACTGTCATAGAACGTGTTTCAACGTTTGCGTTCACGGTGTCTGTCAAGGTGAACCCGATTATTCTTGTAAATGTGATATAGGATGGTATGGAGATGACTGTTCTAAAAATTGTGGTTGTAATAATCATTCGGCTTGTCCAAACGGAGAAAATATCTGCGAAGAGTGTATCGATAATACTATGGGAGAATATTGTGAGCTGTGTAAACCTGGAAGTTACGGAAATGCTACAACTGAACAAGGTAATTTATGTCTTCAAGACCCTGGTGGATATTCAGCGCGCCTACAGAAGTTTTCACTTTAAAAAGGTCCATTATCTTTTCTCGCCATTTTGTAGGTTGTCGAAAATGCGACTGCAACGGACACGGCAACAAAGCATTGGGTGAGTGTAGCATGAAAACCGGAATCTGTTTTTGCGAAGATAATACAATAGGAGATCATTGTGATAAATGCAAACCGAAATATTTCGGAGATCCGAAAAATGGAAATCAATGTTATTATCAGTGCGACAGAGGATTTCTTAGAGACTCTATCGGTCAAGGGATCAGTTCTAGGCAGACTTATATACCTCCTTGGGGCGGTACACCGACACGGGAATGTTTGTGGATCATCAAACCGGATGTCAAGTACGGTTCGCCAATTATACAACTTCAGGTAATTTTTTTTTATTCTTGTATATTGTACTGAATTAAAAAAAATTATTATTTGAATCACCACATATAAAAAAAAAAATACTTTTACTTATTTTTTTTATATATGGTGATTCAAATAATAATTTTTTTTTAATTCAGTACATATAAATAAATTGGCGCCCCACGTTGGGCGCCAATTATTTTATATGTAGTGAATTAAAAAAATTATTGTTTGAATCACCACATAAAAAAATAATACTTTTACTTATTTTTTTTATATTTATTTTGTTATAACTTTTTTTTTTTCAAAGGAGCAAGTTCATACCCAAAAGAAAACAGAAATATATTAACTATATTATAATGAACTTTTGACAATTTAGCAATATATAAATTCAATTCTTACTATAGTCCGAAAGAAAAAAATCCAATAAATTGTTCAAAATGTTAACTTCTTCATCGTCCAACCAAATTCACTCATATCTTCCAAATTACCACTTAAATTTTTCTAAATTCCATTGATCTGTTCACACAAATCTCTTCTGCATCTATACAATTTTTTTCTTCCAAATTTTATTGATTTGTTAACACAAATCTCTTCTTTTTCCCTTTAATTTCTACTGTTATTTCTAATTAGAAAATTTTCTTTCTGACTTTTTTACTTTCTTTCAAAATTGACTTCTTTCAAAACCAAAACAATTTTTTCTTTTTTTTTCGTAACCAACCAATTTTTTGTCACTTTTGGCAAATGAATAATTTTTACATCTCTCATATTTTTTTTTAAATATAAACAAAAACATTGAAATTTTTCCTATTTTAATTTAAAATGAAATTTTATTAATTATTATCACATTGTCTGTGTTAAAATGATGTAAGTATCAATTTACGTATAAATAATTATCAAATATGAAATACTTAAAAATTTCAATGTGTTTCACACCACATTTTTTTTATAAACTATATAAAACAATTGTAACAATTCTAATTTTCAAACTTCTTCGAACTTAAACAGACATTTAACAAACCAAACCATTTAGGTAATTAATTGAAAATTTTAAATGGTAAAAATTAATTCTATATTTTTTTTTTTTGAATAATATATATATCATGACAATATATTTTCTTCTTCTAATCCGTTGATTTTCATGTAATATTTGTCTAACTCCCTTTTTTATAGTAAATAGTGTAAGTGTATTTAACCCACTTCTAATCATGTATCATATCAATTGGCATTTCAAGAGAAGCAATACGCACTCTGGTGGCTCTAATGTGAACTAATTTCTGCCACATTGTTTTCTAACCACACCTCGTTACGTTTGTGTACCATTGATTTTTATTAATTTATTGCCTTCCTTTAAACCATTTTTATTTGAACTTATTCGTTTTTGTTATATTTTACTGGCTGTAAGAAATTGTCTTTTTAGAGGCAAAGCAACCCTTCCGTTCTGATAACGTCGTCTAATAATGATTAATGTTCTGTGGCCAAAAAAAAAACTAAAAAACTTTTCATAGATTTCACGAGGAAAATGAAAATTGAATAATGAATTCACTATGACCTACCTGATTGAACGAAAAAGCTTAATTGTATTTACACCGGCCACCAGCTTCTGCTTCGCAAGAACCAAAAATTTGCATAATTTTCATGTACCCGTCTGTAATTTTAAGTTCTCCATTCACTTGATGAGGGCACTTGTCTGGAGACAGGAACACACACTTGTCACTGGAAAGTGGACTGCATTGAGGACCTCTTCATCTTCCACTACACACAGAGAACATTCGTTCCCTTCAAAATACCTAATAAATTCCAATAACCTTAATTTTGATTGCGCCATTTGTCTTTGTTTGTGAGAAGAAGATTAAAGTATGATATCACAAGATTTGCTCTAACTCTGTACCAAACTATTAACACCTTACCACAAATCCTTACAGCAATAACTATTATATCTAAATTAACATTAACAACAACGTTCAATGGACCTAAACTACGATTCAAATACCCTAAATACAAGATAAATAAAGTAAACAATGAAATCGATATGGAATAAAAAGTAAGGTTAGGAATTAATGTGGTAGAAAACTTCATCTGTTCCCGCCGGTAGCTTGATTTGAGAAATTTGTTTTTGCTAGAACCATAGAACTAAACACCCTTCTGCGATAACGGGTTGCATACCTACTCCTAGAAGCGTTCGACAAAGTCGATATTTATCATCCTCTCTTTCTGGTTTCTTTTCCTTATTATTTTTATTTCAATTTGAAGATAATAGATTCCAATATTTTTCAGATAAATTCGTCTCAATTAAACATATCGTGTGGTGAAAATGCCGTTTACGTTTTTGACGGTCTACCAGAACTAGTAGACATGGGTAGCCAAAGTCCATTATCTGCCGTTTTTTGTACCGAAGAAGCTTTACCTTTGGCTACTGTAGAATCGAGAACAGGTGGGTATTAACAAAAAAATATATGCTTGTTTTTTGAAAAATTTTATTGTTTTTTAGGACAACTAACTGTTCATTATAAACAAGGACAACCTGGAGAAAGTTTCAGCGCATTTTATAAAGTAATTAGTTGTGATAATTGTCGACCGCCTAGAGAATGTAAACACGATCAATGCGTCTGTCAAGATGGTTTAGTCGGTTTTAACTGCGAAGAACGAATTTGCTTGGACAATTGCAACCAGGAAAAAGGACAAGGGACTTGCGACAAATCGTACGGAAGGTGTTTATGTAATGATGGATGGACGGGGTCTTCGTGCGATGTTAAGTAAGTCGTTTTTATTCTGTCATTTGTCAGTTTTTATTAAGTAATTTTTTTTACAGAAAATCTACAACTCAACTGATTTTCACCGAACTCTTCAACACCGTCAAATTATCCGATTCACAAGAACATTTCCGAAAAACCCTACCGCGTTTTGGACATTCCTTAGTTTCGGACCGTCGAGGATCCCTCTGGATGTTCGGCGGTTATTCACTATCGCACGGTCCTCTTAACGACGTAAGACTTTTCGACACAAAAAATTTAACCTGGATGCAAGTGACTATAGAATCGACACCGGACGCTAAAATGCCGATGGGAAGGTATTTCCACGGAGCAGACATCGGACATGCGCAGACTATTTACGTATACGGAGGTCTGTCGAAGAAACACAAAAACTATCGCAATAGGACTTTGGATGATTTTTGGCAGTTCGACATTCAGAATCAAAGGTTTGTAGTTATTAACATCTTATTAAAAGCATTATGCGACGTTTATTATATTTTAAAGTATTCATTTTTATTAGGACGATGTCTTATGAGTTCTGGTATCAGAGCTTCCGGACGGATGATATCTACCTTGTACTGATGAGGCGCGAATACGCCGAAACCGGTCTACAAGTGATGTTATCCCTTCTAATTACAAACCAGAATCGTTAGGTTATATCGTGCAGATATCCCAACCTCCGTTTAACTGGGAAGTGTACTTCAAATGTCTGTCGGGGCATATAGCCCGAGAAGTAGTTGTTGCTTCTTAGTGAACGGTCTCTATTCTGCGAAAAGTATTTTTCAAAACCGTCATAATAGTATTAAACTATTATCTTTGACTAAAATATTACAATTTTTACAGAAAATTGTAATTGAGTAAAAAAAAAAATTGAAGAACGTGTCACGGGACACACGGTAAGAACTTTAGTTCCTTTTAAGCAATAATCAAATTTTTTGAATCAATAAATAAGTACACATATTAATATAAGAATTTATTCAAGTCTGGATGAAACTTCATTTAACAATCCATATATAATCGATTATTTCTAATCGATCAACAATCGATTATTATCAATTTTCATCAATTGATTAATAATCGATGATCTTTGATCGATCCACGATCGATTAAATAATCTATTAATAACAATATATTATCAACAATCGATTATCAGCAACCGATTATCAACAATCGATTAACCTCAAGCGATTATCATCAATCCTTCATCAACAATCGATCAATAACTGATTGTATATATTCGATGAATATTTGAATATTTCCAGTCGATTGTTTCCAATCGATCACCAATCGATTATTATCAATTGATTAATAATCGATTATTTTTGATCGATCGACGATCGATCATTATTAATCAATCTACAATCGATTATTATTGATCGATTAACAATCGATTATCATTAAGTTGTAGTTGTAGAGTATTAGATGAATTCTTTTTTTAATTTCTTGGGAAATTAAACCACAATATTTTTAAATTCTTCATTTCAACGTTTCGGTAGCGTTCCAGCTACTGTTGTCAAGAAAAAATAAGTAGAAATTAATTTTTATCCCTAACTGACACAACAGAAAAAATTTGACAACTAGACAATCAAAAATTATTTTGGAGTTTAAGACTGCAAAATTTTGTTATCAAATTTTTATTAAGGTCCATTCATAGTAGATCATATCTGTGGCAAAATGTGAAATGAAATATTTCATTTTATGACATTCCAACGATTTAATAGTCTACTAGAAATGGAAATTTTGCAGTCTTAAACTTCAAAATAATTTTTGATTGTCTAGTTGTCAAATTTTTTCTTTTGTGTCAGTTAGGGATAAAAATTAATTTCTACTTATTTTTTCTTGACAACGGTGGCTGGAACGCTACCGAAACGTTGAAATAAAGAATTTAAAAATATTGTGGTTTAATTTCCCAAGAAATTAAAAAAAGAATGAATAATATACCACAAGGAACATACAGAAAATATTAGATGAATTATTTCGTTGCAAAATTCTGTCCTCGGTTTTTTTCTTCAATCGATTAATTTAAAATCTTTCCAGCATTTTTTTTTTAGTTTAAAACGAACGTGCGTAACTGTAAGGTATATCTCCTAATCGATTATTATACTATTATATTATCAACCTTTGTGTAAAATTTAAACCCGAGACATCGATTACAGTTTTCTCTAGCCGCGACCCCCGGTCGCTCCAACCTAACGTAAAGAACTAAAGTTCTAAACATTTATTCATATAGTTCGAGAAAGGAACTCTGGTGGCTTAGAACTTAACTAGTGCCATAAACAGAAGTACATTCGGTAAAAGATACTCCTACTACTGAGGATCGTAGTGGGTAGGTAGACCGCACACCTGTCACCTGTCAAATGTCATTTATGCGCTCCTAATTTAATCGAATATACTTGTTTTTTTGTCGCTTATGGTGCATGTTGAACTTCTATCCTCCTTCCTCGTACTTTATACTAATATACTAACTTCTTATTATCTTTAAGGTGGAGCGAAATTGAAAAGACTGACGTATGGCCCCCGGGTCTATCCGGACACACTCTAACTTACCACAAATCTCAAGAAAGCCTCATCCTCATAGGAGGTATATCGCCTCAAACTGGATTTTTGAATCTCGTGTGGGCTTACAAATTCGGTAAAGAACATTGGGTGCCATTGAATACTCGCGGGCCTGGACCGTTGGGGATATACGGACACACGACCGTCTACCACTCGCAAAGCAGCAATTTGTTCGTGTTTGGTGGGATGGTATATGAACGACAGCTCTCTACGATCTCGAATAATTTGTATATGTTTAATTATGAAAATAGAACTTGGACGCAGTTGAATAATCTGGGATTGTCGGTACATTGGGTAAGTGTTTTTTATAAATAAACGGTAAATAGAAACTGTCAATCTGTTTAATTTTAGCCGCGTCCTAGGTTTTTCCATTCGGCGGTTACAACAGAAGATTATATGATGGTAATGGGGGGGAAAATTTATCCATGGAATACAACTGACACTTTATATGCGTATTCGTATAATTGCAATCGATGGATGAACTTGATGTCGAATGGTAAGATACTTATGGGGTGTTCACGTTGAAATTTTACCTTATTTGAATGGAAAATAAATTTCTTTTCTCTTTAATATAACATGAAAAAAATCGATTTTAAAATATTACTGCATCTATGCAACTGGTAGTGCATTACGTCGCATAGATTAGCTGTAACATGATATGAACGAAGGCCAACTTCTCTAAATAAAATCGAAGATCGTTTAAACGCCATTTTTGATTTCATGTTTGTTTAGGAGACGCCCTTATAATAGGTCAATATTTTTCACAAATGGAAGAGTTCAATCTAAGGTCAGTGTGGCCAACAAAAATGGTTTTTCCTGACCAGAATCACAGTTAAGGTCTACCATTCAAAATATGAGATTTTTGCATGTTTTTTATCATTGCGTACATCTATATTGCTTTATTAAAATTATGCATACACCCCCGAAGCGTATATCTTGAAATTTAAAATGACTTTTTAGCTGAATACTCAACATATCGGTGGCCAATAATTTTAGGAACTCTTGGCAAGTCACCATTTCCTTTCTGTCATTCTGTCACTTGTTGTTGGCCACACTTATACTTTGGCAAGTTTATCTGAAACCGTGAAAGGAATGCAATCGAAAACATTCGACATTGCCACATTTAACTATGAAAAAACTGAAGTGCTTACTATGTAGTGATAATAATTAGAAAAGGGTCTTTTTATTATCAACAATATTAAAAATATGATTAAACGTTAATTTTATAATGTACTTGTTTCCTTGCATTTATTCTATTAACATTATTTTTTCAATTTATGAATATTTAAAGATGAACACTTCCAAATATGTTATGGGCTTTTTGAAGCACTGGCAGTGTTGTTCGAAAACCATAATGACCACACCCTCGAATTACATAATTGGTGACTTGTATCGACCAGCTGACTTCTTATTGGCAAGCGCGTGCGTGAGATCTTCCCTCTCACTTCGACAGTTGAGTGATATTGATTTATCCAGTGGCGTTATACCTTTGTATTCTCAGTTTTACTTGGTAAAATAGGTACCGTACGCCATTTGTACGTTTGACAGATATGCGCCATGTTTTTCCTCGCCTCTTACCGATCCCGTATAGCTTCAGATAAACTTGCCAAACTATACCTTAGACTGAACTCCTCTATTGAGCCATCATAAACAAAAAACAAACACAAATAAAGACGAAAAACAGCTGGGTTTGTTGGGTTCAACCAATTCTAACGGTTAATAAAGAAAACACAGGAGGTTGATTTTTTTGTTGCACACTCCATATCAACAACAAACATTTCTTTCTAAAGGTGGATTCATGCAAGCAAAAATTAAAACTTAGATTAATTTAAAACCAAAGTTGAGAAGTTAAAACCATGTAATGTAATGTAGATGTTCATGCAAATTAAAATTGAGAAAGATGGACAACTTTCAACTGAGAAATTAATTTCTTCCACGAATTCCACACAACGCATGGGTCAAACCATGGCCACAGATCACCTACTGGAGATTTGTATTAAGTTTTTGTTTACATGAGCTTTTATTACATGTTTGAAAATATTTTTATAGTTTACAACAATATATTTCGAAAACAAGTTAGTTTACGTTTAATATTTATCTTTAGCTATCTGACAGTTCGATTACTATAGACCATTCCAGAACACGTGACTTTGACAGGTCGGCCATCTTTGCTGAGGGGCAGACAAAGTTCTTTTATGGTTCAGTTGCATTGTTATTTTTGTTTGGTTAACATTAATTTTGATCTCCTGAGTTATAGTTTTTGAAAAAAGTTTTCACATTCATAGTTTGTAGTATTTAATAATAACAGAAAGAGACTGCTTGTTAGATTATTGCAATAATGTCGCTGTCACGAAGTGCATATTTTGCAACACTATCGGGAGATGCTATGTTATATATGTTATATGAATAATTTTCAATTATATGAATAGGAATATAACAAGAACCTTACCACTAATAAAATGTCTGGAACATATACGACCATTTCTAAGCTGAGTTTCTGTTAAAGGACCTCGTTTTAACCTAACCTAACCTCGTTTTATCCATTTTAGCGCCATCTATCGAATTCTACTTTTCCCAATACTTTTCCCAATTGGAAGTTTTGACAAATTATTGAAAAGAGTGCGCATGTCCGGTAGATTTATTAATTTCTTGATTTATGTTGCATGAACAGCTGACCATTCTTAGTTTAAATTTAATCTTAAATTAGTTTCAGTTAATTTTGCTTGAATCCACCTTAATATTCTTAATTTATAGACGTGGAAAAGGTCGGTCCGTTTCCAACACAGACGTTTGCTCAAGGAATGACAGTAGAACCGGACGGTGACGCCATCTATACGATCGGCGGATGGGGAATAGATACTCAAAGCACAGTTCTACGAATTGAACTACCGACTGATTTATGTAATCTCTTGCCAAGACGAACAACTTGCCTTTACATGTCGGGTTGTGGTTATTGCGCATATAAAAACGACGATAATATTATCACTGAACAATGCCATTCTAATATTAAGGAGTGTACTTTGGAAACTGCAGAAAATGGTAAGTTTAATAACCTCGTATAATTATACTTTGGCAAGTTTATCTGAAGCCGTGTAAGGAATGCCATCGAAAACATTCGATATTGCCACGTTTAACTATGAAAAAGCTAAAGTGCTAAGTATGTAGTGATAATAATCAGAAAAGGGACTCTTTATTATTAACAATATGATTAAACGTTAATGTGCTTGTTTCCTTGAATTTTTTCTATTAACATTATTTTTTCAATTTATGAATATTAAAAGATGAACACTTTTCCAAATTTGTTACGGGCTTCTTCAAACTCTGGCAGCGTTGTACGAAAATTATAATTACCACACCCTCCGAATTACATAATTGGTGATTTTTATCGAAAGCTGACTTCTTATTGGCAAGCGCGTGCGTATGTTCTTCTTTCTCACTTCGTCAATTGACTGATATATATTTACTTGGTAAAATAGGTACCGTACGTCATTTGAACGTTTATGACATATATGCCTCGCCTCTTACCGATGCCCCGTAGTTTCAGATAAACTTGCCAAACTATAAAATAAAACTGTTAATTTGTTTTTAGCGTCACTTATAACGAATCAAAGTCAAGTGTGCTCGTTGTATAACATATATCAAACACCACCGAGCAACTGTTCAACAATACAAGATTGTACGATATGTCTACAATCCAGTTCTTGTTCTTGGTGTCAGGGAATATGTTCGAGTAATGTGAATAATTGTAATTCAACGTTAGCTAATTGCCCTTTCAATAAATGTACAGCTACGGATTGTGTTCAGTGTCATCAGATGCCTGGATGCGATTGGAGTTATTCCAGAAGACAGTGTGTGTCAGGTTAGTGGTAGAGTCAAATGCATTCTCTTATCATGCGGGTCATACGATTCAACAAAGACATACTCACCGTTTTTGTTTTCTTTTATTGCGTTTACGGCCGTTTTAATAACAAATGCTTAAAGTTCACTTTAGCTAAAGTGACTTTATCACTTTAACTTCACTT
Source organism: Galerucella pusilla (assembly GCA_910591695.1). NCBI lineage: Eukaryota > Metazoa > Arthropoda > Insecta > Coleoptera > Chrysomelidae > Galerucella > Galerucella pusilla. The sequence continues at coordinate 85,861 of CAJUYI010000761.1, forward strand.
AAAGTTGAATGATTTTCATAACATTTCTGTTCTGTTCCTTTAAGGCTGCACAATTTGGCAATGGCGGAACTTTTGAATATCAATTTCTTAATTCACACCTTATTAATGATGGAAAAATCATGTAATGTAAACTAGTTATGTAAGAGAATAAGATAGACACACAGATTATTACCTGCATATACAAATGTAGTATTAACATTGGATTGAATCACATTAACCCTAATTATTTTACTGTGAGCACTTCGAAAACCTATGTGCAGGTCACATTCTACATAAGAATTTGTTCACTTTCGTTTAATAAAAAGTAATATTCGTCTGTTATTTTGTTCTAACGGTATGAAACTAAATCATTCATTTTTTGAATTTCCTACTCACTCCATATCTCAATTGTAGTTCATCGAGTATTTTACCAGATGTCATCTCTAAGGGTAATGTCACATGAGACTATAATATATTGAATTTGTTATATTTATTCTTTGAGTATACAACATTATACTTTCACAACATGTTTCCTATAATTATAAAGAGTCAATTAATCATATTAGTTCAAAACTTGCCTCAAGTAATTTTCAAAATAAAATTATTAACCAATGCGGTGTCCGGATCAAATTACTGCAAATAAATTGTGAATTAGCTTAATTTGACAGCAAAGTATTTGAAGCAGCGTTGCCGAACTCAAAATATTATCAGTAATTTGCCGAAAATCTACATGGAGTCCTCTAATATTTATATAAATAAAAAATTGGACATTAATAAAATAATAAATAATAACAAAACTATTACCGATACTAAAGAAATTGCAAACGAAATGAATAACTTTTTTGTGAATATCGGTGATGAACTGTCAAATAATATTTCAAATAAAAATTTAAAATTGAGCGATTTTAACATAAATTCGACTTGCGATCAATCCTTTTTTCTTTATAGAACTAATACTGAGGAACTCTCTCAAATAATCTCTTCTCTTAGGAACTCTCCTTCAACTGGTCCAAGTAAACTATCAAACATTATACTGAAAAAATTTTCAAGTCATTTTTTAGACCCTCTAACTTTTATTTTCAATAATATTTTTCTGACAGGTGTCTATCCTAATGCTTTCAAAAAAGCCTATGTTGTTCCTATTCATAAAGGAGGTACAAATACTGATATAAATAACTATCGTCCTATATCCTTAACTACTAGCCTTTCTAAAGTATGCGAAAAAATTATTAAAAAACGTCTTACTCGATATTTTATTGATCGTAATTTGTTAAGCCCAAATCAGTTCGGTTTTATTGAGGGCAAGTCTACTAGTGATGCAATCATGAAGGTGGTGGGTCAGTTATATAAAGCAGTTGATGGTTGCACTCCAACTATTGCTGCCTTATTAGATTTAACCAAAGCGTTCGATATGGTGCCACATTTGCGTTTATTAGAGAAGCTAGACAAACAATTTGGTATTAGGGGTAATGCTTTACAACTATTTAAAAGTTATTTAACAAATAGGGAACAAGCAGTAAAAATCAAAGATATTATCAGCGAAGAAATGACTGTTAAAAGAGGAGTGCCCCAAGGTACAGTCCTGGGGCCGCTTCTTTTTTTGTGCTACATCAATGACTTTCTTAGTCTGAAAAGTATTGGCAAGATTACGGCTTACGCCGATGATACGGTTTTGGTTTTTGACGATAATAATTGGGATACACTTAGGAATAAAGTATCATTTGGACTTTACTTAGCTAAGAAATGGATGAACATTAATGGTCTTCTTCTTAATGAAGCAAAAACAGTAATAATCCCTTTTGCCAAACGTAAAAAAAGTTTACCTTCATATAACAAAATTATTACACATTTCAGTTGTGACTGCTATGCATCTTCTACGAATACTTTTACATGCACGTGTAACTCTAATACTTTGCTTTTGCAAAATAAGGCTAAATATCTTGGGATAATAGTAGATTCCTTTTTAAGTTGGTCTTACCAAATTGATAACATGTGCAAAAAATTAAGATATTTGATATATGTTTTTAAAAAATTAGCAAATATTACAGATATACATTCCTTAAAAATTATCTATTACGGACTTGTAAATTCTATTCTAGGGTATGGTTGTCTCGGTTGGGGAGGAGTTTTTGATACTACTCTAAAGCCGCTGGATATTCTTCATAGAAAAATAATTAAAATTATGTATAAAAAACCATTCGATTTTCCTACAAAAGAGTTGTTTAAAATTAGTTCGTTCTTAAATATTAGACAGATATATGTAAAGACACTTTTAATGAATTGGTATATGAAAAAAATTAACACTAATACATTACCTCATAATTATTTCACAAGAAATTTTAGCAACGATAATGCATATTCTTTTAGTACAAAGTCCAGATTGGGGGGGAGATACTTTTTACATTACATTCATATATTTATAAATTTTATCGATAATAATATTAGAAATTTAGAACGTGTTAATGTTTTTAAGAAGCATTCTGTTGAATGGATTAAACTTAACTATGACCAAATTAATAACATATTTTCTCATTAAACTGGTAAAAACTTATTATCACCTTGCATTGCTTTGTTTTTGGACCGGTGCTGTTAGGTGGAATCATAGATTCATAAATTTATGAAAATTTCTAAAATATTAAGAAAGTTTAATGCATTTTTTGGTTTTGTTTTATAATAGTATAGCATTATATATTACATATGTAAACATTTTGTTATCTTTTGAGCCACACACAAGAATTTTCTTCCGTGGCAATAGAAATTGTATTTTTTGTATGTATATTTTGGTACTTAATAAAAAAAATTAATAATAAAATTAATAATAATAATTTCTAAATTTAGCCGCTAAAAGTAGACTACCACATAATTGAGTTCTGAAGAAATTAGGGTTGCCTCGTTAAATCTATCTGTTCCATTTACGTATATTTACACTGATAAAAATGCAACCGGTACATATGTTTAGAAGATTCATGGAATTGAATTGTTCAGAACTTATGGATTTTTCTCCCGTTTTTCTATGCTCGGAATCTAATTGGAATCTATTTGAATTTGTCCACCTCTCATATTAGTTCATTGTCTACATTACTTATTTTCCCTTTACAATTACAAATTTAATACACTACCACAGTTGCCGTTTTTATCAAAAAAATTACTAAATATATTCTGTACGTTCCTTGTGGCATTACTTATTCTTTTTTTCTCTTATTTTTTTGGGAATCAAATTACAATAATGTTTTTATATTTTTTTTATTTCGACGTTTCTGGACGAGCTGGAACGCTACCGTTGTCAAGATAAATTGGTAATTAAATAACTTTTGGTACCTACCTGACACAACAAAAACTACCGAAACGTCGAAATAAAAAAATATGAAAACATTATTGTGGTTTGATTCCCAAAAAAATGAGAGAAAAAAGAAAAATTACTGTTACTATAGGTATCATTTCAGAATAGATACCTACAACTTTCGAATGTGATAAAGGAAAGGAAATGTAGGGAAAGCTAAAACTTTTTTAAAGAAAATTAATTTCTTCCACCTATGTCTACATTCCCAAGTCTGAATATAAATCAAACACTTAGGATTTTATACTGGTACTTATGGTCGTAGCTCATTTAAATAATATTACAATAATTATAACGTATACACACAGCTTCAGTTTTGAAGTACAAAATTATATCTCTTCCAAATTCTTCTCTCTCGCTTTTAATCCTTTTGGAATATCCCTATATATAATTTCTGGGATAATACATTGATGACTAGAATTATATAAACCGAATATGAGATTATTGACGAAAATATCACTTCATTTGAGTTGAAGGTCATTGTGTAGGGCTATATTTAGACAGGGTAACTACCTACCTACCTACTTATTGTAAGAGGTTTGTTTTTGTTCACTCAATTCCGCTAAACAATTGGCAACGGCGTATTGTAAAATATTTTCTTAACGTTGTGGGGTCCATAGGGTGTAGCTCACAATGATGTATCATTTAAGAAC
>CAJUYI010000762.1:4960-41910 GCA_910591695.1 Galerucella pusilla
CCATCTTTCAATTATATATATATATATATATATATATATATATATATTGGTACACGATTCCTTGTTGCCTCCGGTACATGGAAAAGGCGACCTGGCCTCCGGGTCTTCCCATTGGCCTACATCGAAAAAAAAATTATATATGGGGTGATGAAGTGATGACGAATCCGGATCCCTTGAGAGGGGTAAATATATTTTAGTTTTCAATAGGTCATATATACTCATATATATGAAACACAGAAAGTACTATGCCACCTCCAAAAATTATATATCTTGTTATCTTTGACGCCTCCGACAGCGTTGCCACATAACCGGAGGTGATAAAGACACCTCTTTATCCACATGCCAGATTTTTAATATAAATTTTCATGTATGCGGACATTTGTTTTCATATTTTCAACAAAAGTTGGAAGGTATGTGAATTTTCAAATCTAGTGAGTGGATAAAGTGATTTGCGTACAAGTTGTACACAATATCTTTTCTACAACCACATTTATTATTGAAAGAAATACAGTAATTTATATAGCCATTTTATTTAAACTTTGAACAGGAAGGACTTATAATATGGAAATAAATAGAAAAAATGAATGTATAATTAATTGTAATATTTGAACAATTTTATATTATCATACTATTATTATTTTGATCTTGATTTTAATTTCTTAAATAATGCTTGACAGGTTAATGATAAAAATTTAAAAATTGTACACCAATAAGAAATTCACTATTAGGTTGAATTGTCAAAAAAAGTTGACCGGTCATAGGTAGCTTTGTTTGACATTTGGGTGCGGAAAAGTGCCATAGCGTGTACTTTTCGTATTACTTTTCCAACGGTTATCGGAAGAATTAAAAAAAGGCCTGCTTTTCGTATGAAAATTTGTTTTGCATATAGTGGTTGTAGGAAATAAGGTATTATTTATTAATCAGTTTAATAAGATTTTACATTAACAGCGGTTCTATTTAGATTATGTTTCTCGATAAATTCTCTGTTGTTGTTGTGCTGAAGGGTATTTTTTGGTTTTCAAGTTTGATGCAAATGCCTTTTCCAAAGCTTTAACTTCTTTAGGGTTCCGTCCTGAAGTTATTCATGGTTATCTGTAGGTACAGGATGAGATGACTCACAACCTTTCCCCCGGAACTCGCATTGATAAGAAAAAAGCTTTTTCCTACGACCACATAGAAAAGTAACGTATATCGCACTCAGTACCTCGGAAAGGGCTTATATCAAACTAGCGTGCGAATTACTTTCCGCACGCATGCGGATAATCAGTCAAATGTATAATTTTTATTAAGATTGACCACTGGCGAGCTGTCAAATATATAATTTTTTCATTTAGATTTACCTATGTAATATCTAAATTTCAAGCGATCTATTTGAAAAGTGAATTTTTTTCATTTTCATTATTAAAAAAAATTTAGGACGTGGTCGAGGATCGAACCCGCGTACTCTCCGTCAGAAGTCCGATGTTGTACCAACTAATCCAAACCATCTCTTATAATAGTCGGAAAATGCTCGGGAAAATGTAATCATCTTGAAAGGTATTTATGATAAGTATATAAAAAGCAGCAATAATAATTTCACTTTCAATATCTATAATTATCCAACCAATTAATAATTGTAATAACCTACCTATAACTACTTGAATTTTTGTTACTAATGATACTTATTGTTAATTTTGAAATCAATCATGTTGACTTTAATTGAAACATTTTGTGTATTAATATGTCAGATGTTGATTACACATTATTTGGTGAAATTATCACGTGATCGTAGGAAAAATACTGTACATTACTCGTGCGAAAGTGATTTTTCACACTCATGTGTTTGTCGCACTCGGCACTTTGCGCACAGGTTATGTAATATACTATATATAAAAGGCATTTACATTGAAGAGTGCAAACTATATGATATTTATACAGGGTGATTAATTGAACAAGTGATAACAAATTATTAAAATTTATTGAATAATACCTATTTTTTTAATTTTATTTCCAAGTTCTATATCTTGGTTTGAAAATTGTTATTTTTGTCAATTTGAGGGTTTGTAAATGTTATACGTATTATATGGTTTTAAATGAAACTAACTGTTTTTAAATGACTCCACAATATATTTGTAAAAATCTGTAAATTGCAAGTAAATTGACCCACAATATGAAGTCCTCAATGAACAGCTGAATCTAGGAAGTTCTCCATTATTAAACTGTCTTCTTAAGTAATAATTGTAAAGATCAGCAGATATAGTTTTCCTGGTTTCCTATATCATTGCACAGTTATACTGATCTTAAATGGGACAAAGATATCCAGAATATCCCCATAGGGCTAATAATATCAAAGCTACTATTTGTAAAATCTTCTTCTTTTTTCTATTCATATATATTAAGTCAATCACTAGATAGGGCACTATTTGGACTAGCCAAATATATATCAAGTATACATCATGTCAAAAGTAACTTCTGTCATTCTGATGATGATATTTATATCGAAACAATTGTCAATTTACTTGCAATTTACAGATTTTTACAAATATATTGTGGAGTCATTTAAAAACAGTTAGTTTCATTTAAAACCATATGATGAGTAGATTCCACGAAGTGAGGGTTTATACAGTTAACTCAGTTATACGTATTAACTCCAAGAGTTCGTCCATATCAAATGTGGTTAGAATCCAAACAAAAGGGTATATTGTGGTTTGAATTATAGTTTTATTGAACCCTTTTGTTTTTATACGTATTAACTTGGAATTCAATTTTTCTTATTTCACAAATAGATTGTTTTTTTTCTCTTATTCTTTTGGGAATCAAACCACAAGATTGTTTTTCATTTTTTATTTCGACGTTTCGGTAGCGTTCCAGCTACCGTTGTCAAGATTAACTAGTAATAAAATTAATAAAATAATTTTTGGTCTCTATCCGACACAACGAAAAAATATGACAACTAGACAATCAATAATATTTTGAAGTTTAAGACTACATAACTTTGTTGTCAAATTTTATTAAGGTCCATTCATAGTAGATCACACCTCTGGTAAAATGTGAAATAAAATATTTTATTTTATGACATTCTAACGATATGGAATCCAGTGAAGTGCACGTTCCAGGAACAGTTTTTATTGGGATAGCGCTTTTTTTAGCTTATTTTGGAAATGTTGTTAATAAAACGCGTTTGTTGTTACTTTTTTGTGTATGATCATTTTTGTTTTTAAAACACGTATCTCAGTTTGGTGATTTTGTGTATTGAGTTATACATGTTTTGAAAACAAAAATGATCATACACAAAAAGTAATTACAAACGCGTTTTATTAAAAACATTTCCAAAATAAGCTAAAAAAAAGCGCTATCCCAATAAAAACCGTTCCTGGATCGTGCACTTCACTGGATTCCATTTCTAGTAGACTATCATATCGTTAGAATGTCATAAAATAAAATATTTCATTTTACATTTTACCAGAGATGTGATCTACTATGAATGGACCTTAATAAAATTTGACAACTAAGTTTTGTAGTCTTAAACTTCAAAATATTATTGATTGTCTAGTTGTCATATTTTTTCGTTGTATCAGATGGGGACCAAAAATTATTTTATTAATTTAATTACTAGTTAATCTTGACAACGGTAGCTGAAACGCTACCGAAACGTCGAAATAAAAAATAAAAAACAATATTGTGGTTTGATTCCCAAAAGAATAAGAGGAAAAAGAATAAGTAATGCCACAAGGAACTTACAGAAGATATTTAAATAGATTGGTCGATTTGACACCTTAAAGCAAGGACGTATGCAAAATTTCAAGAAATGTGGTAAGAAAGTTACAGACCAATAAAGAATTTAGCAACATAGATCAGACATCCTGTATCTTGGATATTACAATAGTATTACCCATCATTTATGGGGTTTTTGAGATTACTTAGGTGTCCCGTATCTGCAGTTAACCTATGTCACTTTCCCAATGAATCACCCCGTATATTGCAATGAAGGTATGCCCTGAAGCAAACAGCTTTTTATATGAAACTCACTTTTCTGCCTTCTGCCATTGCAAGTTTCTAAGAAGAGGTAGTGGGCTATATTAGGTGAAATTATACTAATAAACTTTTTGATACTTACTGCACAGCTTTAACATTATCTCAGTTCTTGACATCATTACACAAATAGGTATAATAAATTTTTACACTGCTACAACCACGTCCATTGGGCGCAAAATATAGAGTTAAATGCTAGAAAAGTATCCTTGTCACCTCTTCTCCAATGTTGCCATTTAGGAGAGGCGGGAAAGTCCCTTATGTAATGCAATCATGAGAGTTTATATGATAGGAGGCAATAACGTACCTCGCCTAAACGTGTTGTGCTACACTAGCGCCAGTGATATATACTGGAACTAAAAATTTATTTTGGAGGTACGGGGCATACTTTATGACCTCCGACAAAATTTCCGGTTTTGGTGCTCTAGATGGTATCTGAATACAAAACCGATGAAAAAATGGGAAAACGTTGTCGCCTCCAAAATCGGAGGCAACAACGTTATATATGAGGTGACAACGTTTCTTCATTATCTATTTTGGAGGCGACAACATACCCTCTATACCTATATATATATATATATATATATATATATATATATATAATTGAAAGATGGGTGTGGAAAAGGTATATATATATATATATATATATATATATATATATATATAAAATCATAAAAAGATAGTTTTATATATATATATATATATAATATATATGTAGGTTTCTTTTCGTTCGTCTAGGGGAAAATTAAATAACACTCCCAGAGGTGAACCAAACAGTTTTATTTTCCAAATTATTCTCACCAATTTACAGTTTTTAGTTGATCGTCTTTTTCAGTTTTACGTCATAATAATCGTTCTCCCCGGAAACCAAGCCCAAAGGTCATAAGGTGATTCTCATCAAAAGTCTAAACGCAATGTTCAATAAAACTTCAAATAAAATATTTAAAGAAAATCGTAACAATAAAACTAATTAAATCATTAAAAACTAAGATATCTACACTCGGCCATCCTATTGTGAATCCGACCCGGATTCACTTTGGTTATCAACCCAAGGTTTCATGAATTCGGCACAGGTAGAAGTATGCACTGGTCCCTCGTGATGACCCACTTTAATTACGTCATATCTGTCATTGGGTTTGACCTTTGTAACTTCGTACGGTCCTAAGAATTTCCTATGAATTTTAATTCCTACTCCAAATTGGGTTCTTTTAATAGCTACCAAATCTCCTTTTTTATATAACCTCGATTTTTTTCTTCTTGAATTAAAAGTCCTTCTGTTTTCTTACTGTACTTTTAAAATTTGTTTTTCGCTTTCTGCTCTGAGGTCTTTTCTCTCCTCATCAAACTTTTGTATTGTAGCTTCTTCCAATAATTCCTTGATTAGTATTTCTTCTTTATTCCTCATTTTTACTCCAGTTAAAATTTCAAAAGAAGTAGTCCCTATGCTTCTCTGAATAGTAGAATTCAATGCTCTTCGTACGCGCTCAACATATTTAAACCATTTTTTAGGTTCGTTCAAACTGAGTTTTGTAAGAACTGAAATGATAGTACGATTCATTCTCTCAATCTGACCATTCCCTCTTGGAACTCCAGTGGTTATCATTAAACTCTGTATACCCTCATCAGTACAATAACTTTTAAATTCTTCAGCAGTAAAAGCAGTTCCTCGATCTGTTATAATTCTAGCTGGGTTTCCAAAAACTTGTTTTTGTTGTTCCATGCAACTAATAACCTCTTTAGTTGTTGTAGATTTACATGCATATAGCCAGGTAAATTTGGAGAAATCATCAACAATCGCCAATATGTAACGATAATTTTTATTAGTTGACGGCATTGGTCCTAAATGATCGATGTGATATGTGTGCAGTGGTCCTTCCTGCTTAGGTATTGGATGTAACATCCCTTCCTTCTTTCCTTCTTTTCTGTTACCTAATATACAATATACACAATTTTCTAAACATTTTTTAATTTTTTCTTTCAACTTTGGAATATAAAATTCTCTTCTTGCCACTTCTTCTGTCTTCGGGAGTGCAAAATGACCAATTTCGTGTGCTCTTTTTATTATATCCATCTGCATTGCTTTTGGAGCTACTACTAACTCTTTTCCATTATCAAATTTATAAAGAATATCATTCTTAAGCACAAAATTTTCATAATCTCCTGTACTCAATTTCTTCTTTATCGCCAATATGTATTCGTCCATTTCTTGTGCTCGTCTAAGTCGTTCTATAACACCATCTTCTTCAATCAACGTCTTCGTAATTTCCATAACAACTGGATAACGACTTAAAGCATCCACGTGAGACATTCTGCTTCCTTTGCGATGTTCAATTTCGTATGAATATTCCTCCAATAATAAAGCCCATCTAGCAAATCTGGTGGTCAAATCTTTCTTATTCATTGTCTTCTGGATAGCTGAACAATCAGTAACGATTTTAAATTGTATTCCAAGTAAGTATATCCTAAACTTTTTCACTGCTTGAATGATGGCTAAAACTTCGAGTTCATAGCTACTGTATTTTTCCTCAGCCGGAGAAGTTTTCTTGCTCATGTAGTAGACTGGATGAAATTTATTATCCTCGCTCGACTTCTGCATCAGACAGGCTCCATAACCATATTTGCTTGCGTCTGTATGCAATTCCGTTTCACCTCCCTGTTTGTAAATGTTTATTACTGGCTTACAAGATAGAAGTTTTTTTAGTCTCCCAAACGCCTCTTTCTGTTCGGTATTAAAAACAAATTTTTGCTCCTTCCTCAAAAGATCACTTGAAGGTTTAGCAATGATGGAATAAGATGAGATGAACTTGCGAAAATATCCTGTTAAACCTAGAAAAGATTGAATTTGTTTTAGAGTTGTTGGTTGTGGAAAATTTCTGATTGCCAAAGTCTTCTCATTTGACGGTTGAACTCTCCCACCCTCGATGATAAATCCTAAAAATTCGATCTGTGTTTTCAGTAACTGACATTTCTTTTTTTTATGTCTAAGCCATAGTCTTTCGCAACCTGAATAACTTCCCTTAATCTCTCGAGTCCTTCTTCTTCTGTAGAACTTATTATTATTATATCGTCCATATAATAAAGCATGATATTTTTTAGCAACAATTTTCTAAAAACAGTACTCACGAATCTCTGAAAAACTGCTGGACTATTGCATAATCCAAAAGGACATTTCAGAAATTCAAATTATCCATGGTGTGTAACAAGTGCAGTATATTTTATACTTTCTTCTTCTATTCCAACGTGAAAAAATCCATTCCTTAAATCGATGGTACTAAAGTATTTAGCAGCCTGCAATCTATCCAACACATCTTCGATTAAAGGGAGAGGAAATCTATCTTTCACTATGTTTTTGTTAAGTTTTCTGTAATCACAACATATTCTAGTACTGCCATCTTTCTTTTTAACAAGAACTATTGGACTAGCAAAGTCAGATGAACTACATCTAATAATTCCTTCTTCTAGCCATTCTTCTATTTGTGCCTCAACCACTTCTTTTTCTGGTTAAGCTAACCTTCTTGGACTTTGATATATTGGCTCTTCATTTTTCAATAGGATCCGCATTTTAATATCAGCTTCCATAATCTTCTCTGGATAATATTCTTCTAAAAGTTTAACTGATTCTTTTCGATTTTCCTCATTATTTATATGTGACACATCCACTATATCAATTTCTCTATCATCTTCTTCGTCTACTGTTATCTTCCACAAAAAATTCTGCTTTTCCTTCTCTAAAACAATAATTTCATCATCTCTGAAGATAACATCCACTTGAGCTAAAACATCATTTCCCACAATCCCTTTGAAATTTGACGCTTCAGCAGGTATAACATGCAATTTTAGAAGTAGCTCCACTCCATTAATGAAGACATTCCTATTGAAAGATCCCATTGTTATTACTTTGTTTGACCCAATACCTCTAAGTGTGATAAATTCTTTATTCATTTCTAAATCTTTGAAGTATGTTTCGTATACATCCTGTCGTATCGCAGTAATATCACTTCCTGTATCTAGAAGGGCTATCAATTGAACTATTTTTTGGAACCATTTCAACTATAGTCATATTTGAACTTCCACTTCCAGTATTCTTCTCTGGACATTTATTTGATACATGACCATAACCAGAACAAACAAAACACTTAGGTCCTTTCGCTTTATCAGGACATTCATTGGACAAATGGCCTTTACTTCCACAGTTAAAACAACATCGCTGATTACTTTTTTTATACCTTTTCTCGTCTTTGACTTTCTTGGTTTCATTTTTCCATTCCTTCATGTTTTTATCCTCTCGGTTTCTTTCTTGGAAAAATGTAGTTTTCGAAGTTTTAATCTGTTCGTATAGCTTAACTTTTTCTTTGAATTCGCCAAACGTTCTTGCGCCATACAAAATGAGTTGTTTGATGTATCATCCTGTATACCATCAATTATATATTGAATCAAAACTTCTGACTCTATATTTGCTCTACTTCCGATCTCTCGCATTATTAGTACATATTCTTGCACTGACTCTTCTCTCCGCTTCCTCCTTGTCATCAATAATTTATGTATTTGAGCACTACTTACTTTCACTTCAAACTCCGCAATTAACTTCTTTTTCAAAATCATCCATTTTGTAATTCCTCTTTCTGACTGAATAAATAGCCTAGCAAGTCCTTTCAGGGATTTTTTCGCAAATATCAACTTCTGCAATTCGTTCCAACCTGTCAGCTTAGATATTTCTTCGAAATCTTCAATCCACTTTCAAACTGGATAATTATTATCTCTTCCATCAAAAGTTCTAATACTATCCTCAACGTCTTTGAATGTCAATGAGAATGAACCTTTCATCTTCATACTCTCACAAGATTCGCTACTCTCGTTACCTCCATTATTTTCATCTTCATCAGAATTCACCTCTTCATCCGATTCTTCTTCTACTTCTTCATCATCTGTTACTTCATTTTGGTCATGTGACTGTAGGTCATTCATGAAGGAACAAATGCGTGCAACTACTTCTTCATCCCTACCAGAATAATCAAGATCAAGTATATTACAAATAGCAATAAGGTCAGGCAACTGCACTTTTTGTTTTACCTCGTTCAATTTTTGTGAAAATTCTGAAGACTTTTTGTCTAAATGGAAACCAGAAAAGCCACGAACGTTTTTCCGCGTTTTCCTACTTTCCCCCTCGTTTCCAAAGGCAACTATATGTAAAGCCTTAACTGCTGTGAACTACTGGAAATATTTTTCCCGATTCTTGGAATATCTCCCAAATTAGTCATTGTGAGTAAATATTATTATCAAATATTATAAAATATAAAACAGTATTAAAATAAATGCGTTGATATATAACCAATCAAATAATACTTCAAAAAGAATTCACCTTATGCCTCAAAATTCAAATGGATTTGTCTGACTAACCTAACCGAGTCGCAACAAATTATTCTATTATTCGGTAAGTAAATATAAAAATGAGCTTGAATATTATGACGTTTACAGAATTATAAAGAAATATGAATTTATAACTCAAAATAATTGTTTCCGTAACCAAATCAAAGTAATTAAAACAATTGTCTTCGATTAACAGCTGGTGCAATTTGATCTTCTAACGTCTAGCTCGTCTATTGGAAAAATAAATCGTACCTTGTTAATTCCAAAATAATAATGTACAATTACGTCTGGATTCACTTGAAGTCCTCTTGCTTCTCCTACAAGTCTTACTTCTTGGACTAATTGTATTTAAAGTCGTCTTACTCCCGTCTTTTCACGTCTCTTGCTGCTTTGCTTGAAGTATTCTCACTTCCGTCTTCTTCAGTTGGAACAAATGTGTCTCTGTAGCCTAAAAAGTTCCACTACTGCGTCTGGTTGTGGTTGAAGTCGTCTCACTTCCGTCTTTTCTCGTTTTTATTTTACTTGAAGTCTTCTTACTTCACTGCTTCTGGTGGTGATTGAAATCGTCTTAATTCCGTCTTTTCACGTCACTTATTTTACTTGAAATCTTCCTAGTTCCGTCTTCTTTAAACATAGGTTCAAATAAATTTTCGTTTCCCAAACGTCAGGGAAAAATTTCAACTCGTTCACGCTTGAACTGTAATCTCCTCTGTATCCCGGACGAGCCCCCAAAATGTAGGTTTCTTTTCGTTCGTCTAGGGGAAAATTAAATAACACTCCCAGAGGTGAACCAAACAGTTTTATTTTCCAAATTATTCTCACCAATTTACAGTTTTTAGTTGATCGTCTTTTTCAGTTTTACGTCATAATAATCGTTCTCCCCGGAAACCAAGCCCAAAGGTCATAAGATGATTCTCATCAAAAGTCTAAACGCAATGTTCAATAAAACTTCAAATAAAATATTTAAAGAGAATCGTAACAATAAAACTAATTAAATCATTAAAAACTAAGATATCTACATATATATTGTAATAAAATTTTCATTCTTAATAAGCACACACTTTCCAACAATATACAGTTATAAAAAGAACACCCTGTATGTCAAATTTCCCAAAAAAATATTGAACTGTCATCTAAAATTCAATACATGAATCATAGAAATAATCTATTAGAATGGACAAATATTTTATGACAGTTCAGAGATTTGTTCATGTTGTTGCGAATAAAAATTATTCTTTTATAGTTATGTACAATAGTTTTGAAATAATAACAATATTTTAATTTAGCATTTACATTGTAAATTAGTTAATTTGTGATTGTTCCTGTATACAAAATTTAACAAAATTTAATTAAGTAAAAACGTCACATGGATTGATGACATCAAAGTGGCAATCAAAATAATTGCCTGAGAAGATCCTGTTGAAAGTTATCACCAATGGGAGGAGAAGAAACTTTTTGGTATCCAGGAAGTAAACTTTTGGTATCCAAGAGGGAGGACTATCAATAAATTCAGAAAAGAAAAGAATGTTGTTGATTTTTCTCTGGCAAAAAAATTGAGAACGATGCATCCTGATTCCTTTTACAAATCGGTGAGATTTTTTCTAAACGGTAGATTAATAAGTACCTACCACATAAATTTTAAATTAAAATTAACTGTTGCGAAACAATAAGATAAAAACGTACCTACCTTATATTGAAAATTTCATATTTTGTCTGTAACAAAATATTGAGCATCAATTAGGATTGTTGGATTGTTCCTGTGTCCCGCTATTCCCAGAATGAATATTCAAGAATATATCAACCTCAGCTACTGTGACAGATAAATTTTTAGAAATTTGCCATCAAATTTCATGAAGACAGTTTTGTAATCCTGACCAGATTGCATCAGGTCAAAAACCTTACAGCTTCATCCATAACTGAAATCGGATAGAAACTATTAAATTGTGGTAAGACAATCTACTTCTTTGTGCATAAATTCGCCTATAAAAGTGATATAATTCGTTATTAGATTCATTCACTTACTTTTAAATTGTTCATCCAAATTGTTCCTCAATAATCTTAAGTTTTTCATATTTTTCCACGTGGAAATCATACTTCCTTACTAATATTCAAAATATAACCTTAAATTGTATTTCAACGAACAACGAATGTCCGTTTCTTATTTTTCGATATCTGCGCAAGCACGTTTAAAATTTTATTAATGTAATTTCCTTCATTTTATGTCCTCGTATTTTATATGTTGAAATAATTAAATTGTTTACTAATTTAAATGCCATGCTTATTTGATTATCCTTAAAATATTTTGCGGAAAATAAAGGCCTTACTCATAATCCTGTACGTTTTTAAAATTATTAATAAATAAATATTAATATTAAATTCAATTGAAAAGTCCATGCCATCTATTGAGCTGTAGCCGAGGTATTGAAGTAAGTTGAAAAAGCCCAAAGTTAATAAGCTTATGAAATAACAGTAATCAGTAATTATATTTAAAGTAAGGATAAAATAAAAATTAAACATATATTTATTATACCAAGATTATAAAAATTTAACATAATTGGCGCCCAACGTGAGGCATTTATTTTAAGGACAATTAGAGGCATAGTAAGAGTTAGAAATACAGATATTCAAAATAAAAAGAACCACAAAACTAAAAATGGAATCTAAAAAATTGAATAATTTAAAAATGGATGAATTGAAAAAACAACTTGAAAAGAGAGAACTTTCTACGGTAGGCTTAAAACTAACCTTACAGGGTCGTCTTAGGGAAGCGTTGAGACAGGAAAATCAAGATCCGGAAATTTATGAGTTTGAAATACACACAATAACAGAAGAAAAAGGTCAAGGAGACAAAGAAGATGAAGAAAAGGAGACAGAAAAACAAGAAGAAGCAAAACCAAAAGGAAATGAACCAATAACTATGGAGGCAATAACACAATTATCCTTAACTATGAGTACAGAACAAAAAACACAATTTAATAAAATAGACAAAAATATGGAACAACAAAAACAAGATTTTGAACAACAATTCACAAAACTAGACAACAAAATGGAGAAAATTGAAGAAGAATTGAAGTTACAAAAAGAAAAGTGGGAAAAAATGGAAACGAAATTAAATACACAAATTCAAGAACAAATCAATAAGAAAATGGAACAGGCCAAAGAAGAAATTACTGGAACAGCTAAAAGAAGATGGGATGAATTTGCAAGAAGGGTCATATCAAATGAGAAGAATTTAGGAGAATTGGAAAAGAACATCGAATTAGGATTCGCTGAAAACATGGGAATAACTGAGCAGAATTTATTTCAATTAAAAAGGGAACTAGAAAGAAAAATAAAAGAAAACCAAGAAAATCAACAAAGAATAAATGAAATTTTTGAGAAAAACATAAATGATCAAAATTGGAACTATCAAGGAAACAATAATCAAGAAAAGAAACAATGGGAAGAAAGGATAAGAGAACAAGAGCTATATTTACAAGAATTACAAAATAACATGGAAAAGAAAATACAGAAACAAATGAAAGAATTAAAACAGAAAGCCTCTCTTTCCAATCATTCTAATTGTATACCTGGTTTAAACCAATTATATTCCATTCTAAGTAATTCGAGTGGTAGCACTAATAAATTCTCTGACTCAATTAAACAATTACATCCTAAGGTATTTCTAAGAACTTTGAAAAACAGAGGTAAACATTTTAATAACTTTGACGATTGGAAGGAGTTTATTCGCAGCAATTTGACTGATCAGGCTCTGACTTGGTTTAATGGCTATGAAAATCATATAAACAATTTTGATGATTTTGAAGCACTTTTTCTCCGAACATATTGGGGAGAAAGTAATCAATCATTGTTTCGAGAAAGATTATGCTCTGGTAAGTTTGATCACAACAAAAACTCTAGTATGTATAATTATGCTTTAAATCTATTTTCGCAAGCACAATTTTTAGAACCACATATAGGAGAAGCAGAGCTTATCATTTTAATATCTAGGCACTTCAAACCTACAATAGCCGAAACTATAGCCATTCAAAATATAAAATCTTTTGAACAACTAACCAACTATATAAATCGTATTGAAAGAAACGTAATTAAAACAAATACACTAAACAAAGAAACTCAACAAAATTTCAATTTTTCTAATCACCAAAACAAGAATACAAATTACAATAACAATAAATATAATAATAATAACAATAGGAATAATAACAATAACTACAATAATAACTACAGACAAAACAATAATAATAACCATAAACACTTCTCTAATTATCCTGTTAACAATAATAGGTACGATAATAATCGTAATTATGATCCCAATTCTAATAATACCTACAATCACCTCATTAATCAACAAAATCAGAGATATCATAATTCTAATGCTAATCAAAACGGAAATTATAATAGGAAAGAAGGAATTCTGATGGAAACATTAGAAGAAATCAAAACTTTCAAAATCACGAAAATACCAGAAGGGTAAATTACATACAACGATCGCAGAGTCATGAACGCGAGCAAAATCATACAAATAATGAACAATTTAAACCTTTAGAACGAACTAGATCTTCGGAGTCCATGAATCATACATATGAGTCTTCACAAACCAATCAAAATCTTCAATAAGCCACGGTGTACATGAAATAGGATATGTCTACTGTCATCCCAAAGAATTTCTATTGGAGGACGTATTAGACATAAAAACTAACAATAATTTGATTTTAATAAAAGGTCAAATACACAATAAAACAATTTTATCGGTAGTGGACACCGGGTCAGCTGCATCACTTATTCATAAAAGAATAGTGGAACAATTGCCAATTTTACAAAAAAATATTATTAGGATTCCTAAGGTAAATTTAGTAGGAATAAATTCAAAAAAATTAATGGAGGTAAATAAAGCAGTAGTAATACAGTTTAATATTTTAGATAGTAGTATTAACATGCAATTATTAATTGTTGATCATATAGAATTTGATGTATTAATAGGTTCTGATGAACTTGATAAAAATGAGGCAATTATTGATTATGAAAAAGAAATGATTAGTTTTAAAGGAATAGAAATACAATTTTATAAAGATAGGGAAGAAAAAGAAGTACAGAAGTCGGAAGAAGAATGTAATATGGAAATTACAGAAGAAACAGAAAATATAAAGCAAAAGAATTATGAAGATAAGAAATATGGTTATGGATATGGAAATAATGGCAGTAGGAAAAATGAAATAAGAATAAATTATATTAATGGGATGGAAATTAATTGTGATGATGGTTATCGAGAGGATATTATGGAGTTATTGGTAAAGTATGAAGGTTTAGTCAAGGAAGAAGCAAGAGTCGCAGAAGAATACGTTCATAAAATTAAAATAAACAAAAATATTGAGAATTTTAAAAGCAAAACTTATCCTATTCCTTATAAACTTAGACCTCAAGTCAATAAAGCTACTGACAAATTATTAACTGACAACATTATAGAATACAGTAATACATCTTTTATTAATCCTATAGTAATTGTTCAAAAGAAAAATCCAAAAGATAACATTAGAATTTGTTTAGATGCACGCAATTTGAATCAATGTACTACTCCTGAGTATGAATCTCCACAAACAATTGAAGCTATCTTAGGTAGAATTACAAATGCAAAAGTTTTTAGTCAGCTAGATCTCTTACACTCATTTTGGCTTATTCCTCTTCATCCAGACAGTAGAAAATATACTGGTTTTATTATAAATGGTATTGTATATCAATTCAAAGTCACTCCATTTGGTCTCAATTTTAGTACTAGTGCACTATTGAAAGCTCTTAATAAAATCTTACATCCATATGAAGACTTTACATTGCATTATGTGGATGATATTGTAATTTTTTCAAACAGCTATGAACAGCACTTAGAACATATAAATATAATATTAAAAACACTTGATCAAGCAGGTCTTAAAATAAACATTGACAAATGTCATTTCTTTAAAACAAAAATAAAATATTTAGGATACATTTTAGACACTACAGGTATCACAATTGATCCTGAAAGAACTAAAATTATTCAAAACTTTCCTAGGCCAATAAATTTAAAAACACTACGTAGTTTCATGGGAACCATTCAATATTTTAAAAGATTAATTCCAGACTTAACAACTTTAGAATTACCTTTGATGGAACTACTATGTAAAAATGTAAAATGGAAGTGGGATGAAAGAAGAGAATTGGCATTTAATGAAATAAAACAAACATTTTTGCAAAATATACAACTGTTTTTTATATGTCTGTGGTCTAATCTCAAACCGTTTGTTTCCTATCAACGCGATGACCAAAGTGGCTAGTTTTCGTTTCTCGCGCTAGAGGCGCATCATTACGGCAACTGAGTTTCACAATAATAGTGGGGGATCATGAACATTCTCTAGCATGGGATCCGCGTCTCTTATTCACAGAAAGAAATATCGAACCTTATATGAATCACCAGCTTGTATTGACCGAAATAGATCGATTTTAATCACAAATTTGATCTATTTGATCAAACTAAGCATTACTATAATTATTTTGGTAGCATCGTTACTATTAATAAGGTGATTGTATTAATCAGATTAGCGCATAGTTATTGATGTCTACGGAAATCAATATAATGTTTTTATGATGAATGTAAGGATTCCAATGATTGTTATAATGTCTGTGATAATTAACCTCTAAAGAACAACTTGATCACAGCTATGCATTAAGTTGATGTATAAGTTATTAAATAAAACGATTGAACTCAAATCCATTTCTAAAGTAAATAAACCAATCACTTTTTTGATTGAATTAATGCTACTGTTTTGATCATTTTAATACTTTGAATAATTACGATAATTACCAAGAATTATTGACTTTCCGTAAAACCCACCCTAGATACCTGTTGCAAAAGCAAGACACTAATATTGCAACTGAGCTGAGACTCTGATTTGTTTTCGAGTGAGTGAAGTGAAAACATGTGGTTTCGCGTTGGTGACCATTTTGATTTTTGATTTTGCATTAAAATTGTTACTGTGTTCGTAGTGTAAGTGGTAGGTGAGTGATCTAAACATTATGTGGAGGGAGCATCATTCAAAACAAAGGGATATACTTGTGGATTGGAGATCTGAATTTCCTGCAATATTATCCTTTCTTGGAGATGAGCAGCACGTCAAAGATAAAAACATCAAAGCAATGTTGGATAGACTGACGACTGTAACTGATAATGAAAGTAAGAATTTATAGTTTTACGCATAACCTGAAACGTAGTTTACAAATGAAAATCTATTATTTTAGATAATTTTGATGGGTGTGATGCCGCCTTGTTGTGGAGCCTACATGATTATATGGTACATACCAATAAAATGGGAATGGAATGGACATATTTTTGAAATACACTTTTTTAAGTTTGAGAATTACCGATCATGCGCAAAAGTGAATATACTCTGAGAATATTTGAAGAACAATAGAAATATATCATTTAATAATATTTTTTTCATTATAACCCATTTTCCTATTACCTTGCTTTGCATATAAACAAAAATAATAGGTATAAGACTCTTGATAATTTCGCTGTAGTAATACTATTGGTAGTATAAGTTTCGATGTACATTGTATCATTTCCAAGGGATTTCACAAAGTAAGAACAGAAAAAATATATTTACAAACGACATCATGAGTGATATTATTTTTTCATAAGTAGGTACCTACTGTATGCGCATACTTCAACAGTATCTTAACTATACCAATTTTAAATCTTTATCCAGCAATATTAGGATTAGCACAAATTTCTCATCTGCAAAAAGTTCAAGGTCTTTATTAATGCCTGAAGTCATGATTCAAACAGCTAATTTTGGGAACAAGGTAAGTCTTGCATGAGCCACAATTTATAGGCTCTACAGTACATGCGCTCTTTAATACAAAAATATGGATTGAATTGATAATTTTGATGTATAATGTCAGCAGATAATGAGTTTGATTAATTTGATAAGCTATTGATTCAATCATGCACAAATTATTATTGTTGAAAACATTGCAGGCGAGCACTCATCTTTAGAAAACATAGGCAGTCCTAAGGATACGTACACGTTTCGAACTTATTGTATATTAGTAAGTACAAAATATATAACGTTTAAATCAATTACAATAACGATTAGGTTAATTTCTAGTGGTGATCAATTCTGCTCTCCAAATTAATAAACAATAGGATTGAATTAATGTTGATGATGATTATTTACTGGACAGAGGGGATCAAGTTTGTTCTTCAAGTTAATAAACAAAATGATTGGATTGATGTCTACAATGATTGTTTACTGATCTGTGGACATCAATATCGATCTTCATACATACAACGAATCAATAACTTGTGTGATTGTATTAATACTTGGTGATTAGTCAATTACATGCAAGTGATTGTCTTAATCACATTGCGTATCGGCTGAGTTTTATGGATCAGAATGATTGATTCAATCCATTTTTTGATTGTATAGTGGCTACTTTTTCTTTCTGTGTTAATTTTTCACTCAACGATTCTACACATCTATTCAAGACGGACCCCTTTCACTCCTACACGCTCAATACAATCACTTACGCGAACAAGCTAACAATGACCTTTATGAGATAACAAGAAAACAAAAAAAACACTTTTCAATTTCCTTGGTACAGCTATAAAATACATAGCAGGTAACCCCGGACTTAGACTTAGGAAATTTAATAATCAAATCTCATTTGGATAATCTTCAGATACTAGATTTGATAGATTATCAATGGCAATAAATAATAGTATGACACTTTTAGCTTCAGTTAATAAACTATCCGCAGATTTAAATGGTTATAACGCCCTAACGTTTGTAATACATTTAAACGGTTCACTATTGTGATATTTAGATAAGGATTTATCACAGACCTGCCTTTTTTCATTTTTTCCAACGTAATGTGTTAGAAGGACATTAACAATCTATGATGCACACCAAAAAGGCTATTGAATGACTGTCGTTCAGGGTCCACTCAGACAATTTGTCGCCAATTTTTTTTAAGTGATAAAAGAAATGTTGAAATCATTTATGGGTGAAATAGTTATTTGAGCGAAAAGTGAGGAATTATTGTTCGAAAGCAGAGGTTTGAGAACAATAATTCCACTTTTAGCTCGCAATACATATAACATTTTTTCTAGAATCCTTTGAATATATATATATATATATATATATATATATATATATATATTATAACTAATAAAATTGATAAATGCATACTTCTTATTTCAAGTAATTGTCAAATAAAATTTTAAACGTATAATTATTATTGTCAATACTGTCAATGTACTTCTACTTATTCTACAATTAGAAAGGCCTTAGCTAGCAGGACCATCCAGCCAGTATGTGCAAAATATTCGAAACGTTGCACAACAATTGAGCACAAAGCCACAAAAAAATTAATACGGTAACATCGCAATCACACTAATTAATTATTTAAAACATTAAGTTTTTAAACATCGATTTATTAGATTGTAAAAAATTTTCAGAAGTCGAAAACACCCCGTATCCAGGTTGCTCTATGATGTCACTGCCACTGCCACTGTCACTGTCAATACAATTATGTTTGTAGTATCGGTTGTCATGGGCAACGAGCGTTTTGCACTTTTTTGCGTAAAGTAACTCTCCTCAAGAAACGTCAACTTTTCGTTGTAAATGGCAAGCGAAAAAGTCTACTTTTCAATGTGATTGTAGAAAAACATAATTGTAATGACAGTGACATTGACAGTATTGACAATAATAAGTATACGTTTAAAAAGTATTAGACAGGTACTTGAAATAAAAAGTATGAATTTATCAATTTTATTAGTTATAATATATATTCATGTGATTGTAGAAAAAATGTTATATGTATTGCGAGGTAAAAGTGGAATTATTGTTCTCGAGCAAATAACCCTTGCTTTCGAACAATAATTCCTCACTTTTCTCTCTTAATACATAAATAACTATTGTAGTATCGGCTGTTATGGGCAACGAGCGTTTTGCAATTTTTTACGCTCGGTGAGCGTAAAGTAAATCTCCTCAAGAAACGTCAACTTTTTGTGGTAAATGGCAAGCGAAAAAGCCTACTTTTCAATGTAATTGTAGAAAAAACAAGTTTTTTGACTTTCTTGTAAAAACAGTGATAAGAAATGCTTTTACAATTGAAAGGCGGCAGGCTATTAATTATTGTTTTTATTTCATTATTTATAATATTCTCCCACATTCTGACAGTGAAAATGCCGCCCGAAAAAATGTCCGGGCTATTGGGCCTCAAAGCGAGTGCGAGTAGGTACAGTCGCTCATGCCGCATACTGTAGTTTAGTATTTATGGTCCGTTGTAATTGCAGCAACTAATATGATAAATAAAGAGCACCATAATAAGTCAAATTCATCTTTGCGTTCAAAACATTTTGTTCAGATGTTGTTTTTCTTTCTTTTTCATTTTTGCTTTTAAATACCTCATCGAATCGACAAATGACAACCAGCCTCTGGTTATAGTCAGACAAATGCCTTCAAAATATTTATGTTATTGTGATTAATACATAAGCTTTATTTTCTTTTATTCATGCGTTGAATTGACCTTTTATTAGATACTTATATGTTATATTTTTCTATTATTAAAAGACTCCGTATGATTTAGTTTTTTAGTTATAGCTTTTTTTATGGTCTCACATTTATCACTCTCTGCAATTCTTACCGGGTCTTCCCGTTCGTGTTTTTGACCCATTTCAGTTCCTTGACATATTTTTATAACAACAAATGGTTTATGTTTTCTTATGAAATCGGAAAGAATTTCAATTTGCTAAATACTATTGAAAATATTTTTTTTGACTCTGTATATTCTGAAATGTTCGACGCAAGTTTCAAACAAATCCAATCCTAAATTTCTCTTGCCGTATCAATATAGTTTTCGATTTTGTTATCCTACTCAAATTTCTTCTTGTATTGATTGATGATTGTATTTCCTGAAAATATTTATTTCTTGTTACTTCAAGCAAAAAGATGTATTGAATGACATTAGTTAAGTATTAATGAAAAGTGGCAAAGTTATACATTTTTTTTAAATGAGCTTTTAACTTCACAATTCGAAAAAATAAAAATAATAAAGCTTTGACGCAAATAATTAATTATTACCATAGTTTAAAAACAAAAAGATTTAAGTACCAAAACAAATTTTAAACAAAAACTCACCTTTGAAAAAAGTGTTGATGGTTTTAAACTTTTTTTTCAAAACCAAAGTTAATTTTTGTATGCTCCAGCCTCTAAACTCAGTTGACTTTGATATTTTTTGATACATTTTTTCAAATTGAAGTGTTACTTCATGCTCAGATTAATTTCTTTTTGTCCGGGCGCTCGTATTAGATGCTAATCTTCCGGGCATATGTACAAAATAATCATTATTAGGTATTATAGTTTTGTAATGTGCATAATAAAATGTGAATTACTACTACCTTAAATAAATTCATTCAGTGAATAGGTTTCCTCTTCTCAACACACAAACGCGGGAAAAGTTACCGAGCAGTTATTCTTCTTTTTACTCTACAAATCTAATTTATATGTAGGTCGAGTGTTGCTACCGGTGCAAATATAATATATTGCACTAGAAGGGCAGAAAGTTTGAGATTCCTGCACTGTGCGTGTCGCGCAGTACAGGGCTCTCAAACTTTCTGCCCGTGTGGTGTATACTATTTTTTCTACTTCTGTCACTAAAACCTCATCCAAAACACGAGTTTGACATTCGCAAAACGTCACTCTAAACACTAGTGTTTAGGGTGCGAAAAGTCACATCTCGTTAATCTTTTGTTTCTTTAACGTCACATTCCAAACTAAAATTTAACCATCAAATTGACTCTCTCTGTAAAAAACTGCATAAACTCTACTTTGCTTTCAATAATCTAAAATCAAATTTCTATCAATGTCACCTACTTAACTTGTATTATGCTTTTATACATATACTCTGCTATCATCTCCAATATAGTTGTGTGGGGCCGAGCAACAGATTTTGAGCGAATATTAATTCTTCAAAAGCGATTCATTCGTCTAATTTTCAACTTGAGGTATAACGAATCTTGTAGAGATACATTTAAGACGAATGACATCATGACCTGCACATGTATTTATCTCTTTAAATTGCTAACCTACACTTTTCTTAATAAGAGTAAGTTTCAAATAAATAGAGAAGTCCTAAACAAATTGAAAATGAACTTTTAAAACCATTTTTGACAAGAAAGAATGAACTTTCTATTGAACAGGGTATTATCATGTAGGGTTATCGAGCTGTGATTCCAGTTAGCCTAAGAAAACATTTACTAGAGGAATTGCATAGTAATCATGAAGGTAAGGCTAAGATGAAGTCAAACGCACGCGCTTATTTTTGGTGGCCTTCGCTCGATAACGATATCGAACAACAAGTTAATAACTGTATAATTTGTTGTCAAATGCGCCCAGACCCACCCTAAGCTAGTGACACGATATCGAATCCGATACTTCACTCATATCATTACTTTTGATTCGATACTAGTATTTCAAATAATCGATACTTTAATTCGATACTCTGTACTAATATGAGTAATTTACATTGAGAATCGAATCGATTCAATCAAGCAAACTAAACAAAAGAATTTGATTTTTGGAGCCATCACAAAAATTTAGCGCTTAGAAAAAATGAAAAGAAGTCTACTGCGAGTGTGGGAAATGTGGAAAAGGATGAACTTTCATTATATTTGGCAAATCCAGTAGCACTCCTTACCGTTAACCCTTCACAATGGGAAGACATGAAAAGTATTTTTTCTACTACCGTGCGCTTTAACCCACTTTCCCGCACGCATTTTAGCTTTGAAAGTGTCACTTTCCCGCACTAGTGCGGGAAAGTAAAATTATGCAAATTTTGACCCTATTAGATAGTTTTTTACTTCGGAAGTTATAACTATTCTTACACCAGGTGAATAAATAGTCCATCAAATAAAATCAACATGTTTTCCAGCTTTTTGTTGCATTTTTAATTTTCTGAAAATATAAAATAATGAAAATATTTTGATATAACCTTGTACATTCTTTAAAGTAGTGTCACAAAACAACTATCAAACCACCCGGGTTTGATATAAGAAAAATATATCAAATGAAATTCTTCCATCTACAAATGACTTAAAATTGTTGCCGTCACCTTCATCGTCATCTTTATGTGACCTGCAAACGATGCCATCCTCATCAACGTCATTCACTCACCAGTTAACACCAAATAACTCCACTGGACCGGCAATTTCAAGTAATTCACAGAATGCAACAAATTGTGTTTCTAATAATAATATTTATAATGATAATTGATAATAATAATAATAATAGTTTTTGGTTAGAGTTTTGTATATGCATGTTAAAATAAAATAAATTTTGAAAAATGGGTTGATATACTTTTTTGTATATACGGTCGTAGAAAAAATAATGTTCCTAACTCATGCGTAAAGTGTCTTTCCCGCCCTTGACCGCTTGCCCGAACTCCGCTTCGCGTCGTTCGGGTCAACTGCAGTCGCGTGCGGGAAAGTATCACTTTCCGAACTTGTTAGGAAAATAACTATTTCCAATATTATATGAACAGGCTCTGCAGTACCTGCACTCACCTGCAGCATCTGTTTCCTCAGAGCGTTTATTTACAAAGGCAGGAATGACAATAAATAGGTGAAGAAACAAACTAAAGGGAAGAAGAGTTAATAAACTCTTGTTCCTTGGTGACTGTACTGAAGAAGAGTGGAATATTTAAAGATATTTAATATCCCTCTACTCTTCTTAATTAGTTGAATATATAATATTTTTCGAACAGAGCAATATAAAAAGTAATAAATAGCATGAAAACAATTTCACCAAAATGCAAATTATATTTTAAACTGATCGAGAAGTATAAATGTCACTTTTGACATTGACATTTCGTTCATTTCAAAGAAATTTAAATTAATTTATTTCAATATTTTTCAATATTTCAATACGATCGCGCAAAAAATGGTATAAGCATTTCGAACGTTAAGGGTAATACCGGTCTCCAGCAAAATTGGAGGCTTCGCTACGCCTGTCGACCGGTAAACAACCCTTACCGTTCTTGATACTTGATATACTATTTCGACGTCTGAACGGGCCTAAGCCAAACTTATTAAGCCACAAAGTTCTAACCACATTTACAAGAAAATTCATGCTGATTTTCTAGGACCAATTAGAGGCAAAACGATACTTATTATCATAGATACCTATACGAAATGGCCGGAAGTTTTTATAATGAGTAATAGCGATTCGGATAATACTATTAGCAAATTTAGAGAATGTTTTTCGCGATTTGGGTTACCACGTGTAGTTGAAACAGATAACGGAAGTCAATTTACATCCGAAAATTTTATTAATTTTTTAAGTCAGAATGGAGTAAAATTGGTTACATCTCCACCGGTTCATCCCTCAACAAACGGATTTGCGGAAAACTGTGTTAAATCAGTAAAGTTAGGATTGAAAGAGGCTTTTTTAGATGAAAAAAATAAAAATGTTTCCATAGAAACCTTAATTCATAGGTATTTATTTTCTTACCGAAATTGTATACATGCTACTACTGGAATGACAACTAGTAGTTTAATGTTTAAAACCAAAATACGTACTCGCTTAAATTTGTTATCAAAAAAGGAGTTTCGGTCAGCTGAAAAACAAAGTTTAAATTATAAGGGAAAACGAGATGAAACTTTTGTAGAGGGGGATAGGGTTTGGTGTAGAGACTACAGAAATCCAAATAAGAAAACTTGGGTTGAAAGTATAATAGATGAAGTTTTAAATGATAGAATTTATTTTTGTAAACTTGTTAATGAAAATTTGATATGAAAGAGACACTTGAACCAAATTAGACGTAACAGGTCAGAGACAGTAAAGGATGGCTTGAAGGAAAGTCTTATTGATAAGCCAAGTAGTGAGTTTTTGAATTTAAAACCAAGTGTTGATTTATTACCTTTAACTTCAGATGTTGCTGAACCAAACATGATGTTGAATGAACCTGATAGTAACTCAAATGTTAAATTAAATGATGATTTGGTTCAGGAAGAGGCTGAAAATTTTGACGGTAAACTTAACCCTAATGATTTTTCTACATGTACACCTAATGTATCTTATAAATTAAATGTAAACGAAAGACCAAGGCGTCTTGTCAAACCACCCCAACGTTTGAATTTATGAGGGAAGGTATTGTGGTATCGTAAGTCTGTGAACGCAAACTTAAAATTACGGAACATAGGTACTCTCTCTCATAAATGTCATATATAGGTCACTTGTCATGAGCTATTCTTGCTTGGTGTTTTGGAGGTTATTGTGGTACTTAATTTGCGGGTATAATTTTTAGGAAAATAAAATAAATAAAAGTATTCATCGGTGTCTTATTCGCCGACATTACAGTATAGATAGGTAATCGTTAAGTGATGTTATAAATATCATCCTGCCAAGACTGGACTATTGATTCCCTTCCAGCGTAATTGATGTGCTTGCCATATTATTATATTAGAAATTTAATTCCAACACCTCAAGTCGATCTAGATATTTTAAAACAATAGATTTTCAACTGAATGTTACGAATACTTAAAAGATATTATCACTATGAGTAAAGTTTGGTTAAGGTTACTCAAATTCATCCTAGAAAACTACATTGTAGTTGAGAACTGACAGAAAATCATATTCAAGTTTTACTGGAAGCGATCCAAGGTTCAGTGGATCTTGATGTTTATTTATTTGTGAAGGACAAATGTGGAAAAAGTGTATTTAACTACATAATTCATAATTTTGGGAAGCGCAGTGGGTTTTAACGGAGCACTGGTTTACATGAGGGATGGAGTGGTACTACATTTACTAATTATTGAAAATCAGCTCTAGCACCCCTTCCATTATTAAGATAGTAATCCAAGATGCATTAATGAAAATTATTTAGCACTGTTCTGGATCCTTATCCATCTACCAGCAGACTTATCATCTAAAAAAACTCCAGCAAAAAGTGTTCACAATCAAATAATTGGTGCTTCCATTTTTTTTATTAATTATAGTTGAAGGAACAAAAAAAAATATTATCCGCTTCTGAATATAAAGATTTATCTGAAGATGAAGAATGGTTAGAAAATAATAGCACAAAATGAGAAGTGTTACATGAACCAACTTGTCATTAAAAGAGACATATCTAGAAGAAATGCTTCGTAAAACCAGTACAAACATTAGCTATTGACTTGGACGCAAATATATATCGAATGATACATATTATATTAGATTTAACCTTTTAGCTGCTCTAAACGTATATCTATATACGCGAATTAAATAACTGCTCCAGACGTACATAAACGCAGTACATTTTAATGTGTGCAAAGTAATACTAGGGTCTTGTATATTGTCAATATTATGGTTTTAGCATCAAAAAAGTCCACTGGCAGCCATATCTTAAAAAAACAGTTTAACACTCGACTGCTTCAGACGTATAAATACGCGGACGATTCCCCACCATCGCATCTGAACCGTATTAGGTCTTTTTAACCGCGCCAGTTTGTACCAAGGCTATCATTCTGTTCGTTTGTGGCTCTCTTGCTCTTATTAGTTGTGTGATTGTGTATTTTCATAATGGCTCGTTATAATAAAACACATTATTACACTGACAGAGAACTGGAGAACATTTTAGCAGAGAGTGACAGTGAACCTGAGGACCTTTTGAAAAATGGTGACAATGAATCAGCTGAAGATGAGTCAGCTCAATGCACCGAAGATGAAATGGCAACACCAGAACCTTTATATGTGCCTCCTGCATCGTCAGATAGTTCCAACGATTCGGACAGTAATGATTCCGACGAAGAAATTACACTGAATGTTGGAAAAAGGCTTAGAGGTAACCCAAAGAATAAAACAAATGATTTTATCTGGCTTGAACAAGATCTAAGGCCTGACATACACCAATTTGATTCCTGCGATTCGGGTTGTTCTCCGGAAAGTGGCCTAGACGCTAATAGCTCTGAATTGGATTGTTTTCAAAGATTTTTTAATGAAGATATTGTTCAGTATATTGCTGAGCAAAGCAACAAATACTTTGAATTTTTAACTCCTCAAGGTATTCCTCCCAAGTCTAGGTTGCATCGATTTTATAATACCGATTATAAAGAAATGTACTGCTTCTTTGCAATAAACCTACCAATGGCACAAATAAAGAAACACTCTATTAACGCCTATTGGACAAAAAACATTAAGATAGCTACACCTATATTTAACCAAATTATGACCAGGGATCGGTTTCTTCTTTTGCTACGAATACTTCATTTTGTTGACAATACAAAGAATGCACTTGAAGACGATAAATTATATAAAATCCGAAAAATTGTGGATCATTTAAAAAAACAAATGAAAACAACCTTTTACTCTTTTCAAAATCTATGCATAGATGAAAGCTTAGTCCTATTCAAGGGTAGAGTTTTTTTCAAACAATATATACCATCAAAAAGACACAGATTTGGCATCAAATTCTTTGTTTTATGCGACTGTGAAACGGGCTATATATTAGACTTCATAATTTACACTGGAAAGTATACAAACCTTGATGCAATGAATGATGAGCTTCTCAAAAAGGTGGGAATATCTGGTAATGTGGTTCTAACTCTAATGAAACCTTATCTTGGAAATGGTCATTCTTTATTTATAGACAACTGGTATGTAAGCCCTAATCTTCTTACGCAATTACACTCGCAAAGAACCAATGCATGTGGAACCGTAAAAAAGAATAGAAAAGGAATGCCAACCTTAGGAAAAGTTTTGGAACGTGGGGAGACGCAATACAAATCTGCAACAAATCTATTAGCTTTAAAATGGAAAGATAAACGTGAAGTATTTATGCTAAGCACAATGCATGATAGCGATATTTTTGGTAACGGAAAAATTAATAAAGAGACTGGCGATGAAATCAAGAAACCTTTGTGCATTCTGGACTATAACGCAAATATGGGTGCTGTGGATCGTTCCGATATGATGCTTAACAGTACCGAATGTGTAAGGCGTACAGTAAAGTGGTATAAAAAAGTATTCTTTCACTTACTGGATATTTCCCTTTTAAACGCTCATGCTTTATTTCTTACTGCAACGGGTACGAAAATAAGCCTTGAAGCATTTCAGCTAAAGGTTGTAGACCAGATCCTGGAAAAATACCATACACCTATAGAGGTCTATAGAATAGGAAGAAGAGGTTTAGACCAAGACAATCCCCTGCGTTTGACAGCTCGACATTTTCCTTCTCAAGTACCACCGACGGAGAAAAAGAAGCAAGCCCAAAAGCGGTGTGTTGTGTGTGCTAAAAGTGGACATAGGAAAGACACTCGTTACATGTGTAGCGAATGTAATGTGCCACTTTGTATAATTAATTGTTTTGAACGATACCATACGGTAAAAAACTATTAATAGTTGTTTCAAAAGATTTTATTTTTTTATTTTGTTTGTTTATTAAGAAAGTTGTATTTTATTTTATTATACTAAATAATATATAAACAAATAACCAATGAGTGTTTTATTCTACCTGTGCGAAAACTGAACAAATCCGGACCTGAAAATAACCTTTAAATCGCCTTGCTTTACGGTTAACTGCTCCGGACATTTATATACGCTATCGAACTAGGCTGCTTCAGACGTATAAAAACGCAGCGCAAAAATTTAGGAGCACACGGTAGAGGAACAAAACTCAAGCTAAGCAGTTAAAGGGTTAATGAGGAGCCTAATCGTCCTATCCCACTGCAACCTTCTCAGATCTATTTAAAAATTGCCATAAATTAGTTTCAAACCCATCGATATGTGATCGCTGAAATTCTTCTTTCATACCTGGTCACAGGACTTTCACTTCTATAGGTTTGCGTGTTTGGTGATGCTGACAATCTGAAAACATCGCATCCCCAAAATGAGCTGCTAAAAACGAACGTTGGATGATTCCGAGAGACAAAGGAACATGTTTCATATTGATAGTGATGCCGGATTAAGTAATTTAAATGATCGTATTGAAAACAATATAATTCCAGGTCAACGACAAGTGGATGAGCTATATTCAGTGGCGGATAGTACATAAGCTCAGCAGTGCTGCGGAGCTCTCGAAAAATCTTCTAATCAATAAAAATATTTCGTTTCATCAAATATTAAATTTGTTATATACACTCACCAGCACGGAAAACGGGCACCGCGATAATTTTTGATGAAATAATCAATTCTTTAATTTGTTTTTCAATTCGGTTTTTTTCAATAAAATGTACACGGCTTAGTGGAATACGCTGCAGATTATTTTTTATCAAGAAATGTCTTCCCAAATTGAATATAATGAAGGTATTGTACGAAAATGGCATGACCAGCGCGCAGCCCCGATCTAAATCCAATCAAGCATATTGGGAACATGCTAGGTAGAAGAATTCGAAGCCGGGTACCTGCTCCGCTCAGAGTGGCTCTTTTAGAGAAATGGGAAGTGATAACACAGAATGAAGTATTCAACTATTCAACAGTATGCCTAAAAGAATTAATGCCGTTATACAGGCTCTTGGAGGTAATACGAGGTATCCATTAGACAGAGGAATAATAAATACCGCTTATTTAAAATAACACTTTTTTCAGAGAGTTTGGTTTGACTTATAAATCAGGTATAATTTATACATTATGAAACTATTGTTATAAACACTTTCAGCAGCTTATGAAATAATTGTATTAAAGCAGTATCGTAGCTGCCGCAAATTTCATTGCCATTGCATTGTATGTTAGGGTCGTCATGAACTGGTGGAAGTTCGGGTCCTTTTTATTGGATAACTTAACTAATTACACTAATTATGACAAGGGCTGTCATATAATATTAATAATATAAATAAAATATAATATAGATTATTGACAATGCACTATACATTGAATTCATAAAATTTGAATACATCTGAACAGATATGAATATATTTGAGTGAATCTTGATATATCTGAATGCCCACTTGTATACTTCATCAGCATAAATACATACTTCCCTAGGTCGACTATCATTTTACGTGATCTCTCACTCTCATGACCTTACGTGTCTATTCACTATTCTACAACTATAAAACAATAAATAACTGCATTGTTTTTGAAATGGACATAGTTACATTGAATTATTGAATAATAAACAGTTTCATTGAATTATCTGATAATAAACGAGTTTGAGAATCTGATTCTTGTTTTCTTGGTTTTATGTAATGCCAAAAAATATCACAGGTAGTTACAGACACAGCTATCAAATAACTATCCAATTATCTCAATGGAAGCTGTAATGTAGCTTTTATAAAATAACTGATAAATATATCAGATTCCGCTTGGCAGTTTTAGAAAATCAAACCGCGTAGAAACTCGCGTAGAAAATATCGGAATTGAGGAAGTGTAAGAAAATCGAAAGGAGTGGAGTGTTTAGGAGAAAAATAAAGATAAAAAATTAATTATTGAAATTATCATGACTAGCAATAAAGAAATTTTTTCCACTACCTACTAGCTGTGAATTTGACAATTATTACTCTTTCTAGCCAACTGAGAAGTTGAATGTCTCTATTAGTAGTTGATAATTTTTTCTATCATCAACTTAGGTCAATAATGGACAAATTCAAATATTTTGAGAATTCAGGAATAATACTTCAACAAAAACTTGTGCAACATAGTTTTGTATACCCAGGAGATGGTCTTTAACATATTTGCTGCTTGAAATTAACTATTTGGATAAAATTATTTGAATAAAAATATCATAAGTTTGAAATTCGCGCTCGACCAGAAATGATTGATGACATAACGAGTACGTTCATAATATATCGAAAACTGACAGTGAACTTGTTAGTCAGACGACGGGATAACTTACTGAAATTAGTGCAATTCCTTGGAAAACCTACAAGTTTGTACAATAATATCTCCTTAGCCCTAATAACACAGTATTTACCTGGGACATACCAATAAAGTACTAAATATATATTATTTATTAGCAAAATTTCCAAAATAAGCTAAAAAAAAGCGCTATCCCAATAAAAACCGTTCCTGGAACGTGCACTTCACTGGATTCCATTTCTTGTAGACTATCATATCGTTAGAATGTCATAAGATAAAATATTTTATTCACATTTTACCAGAAGTGTGATCTACTATGAATGGACCTTAATGAAATTTGACAACAAAGTTTTGTAGTCTTAAACTTCAAAATATTATTGATTGTCTAGTTGTCATAGGTTTTCGTTGTGTCAGATAGGGACCAGAAATTATTTTATTAATTTTATTACTAGTTAATCTTGACAACGGTTGCTGGAACGCTACCGAAACGTCGAAATAAAAAATAAAAAACATTATTGTGGTTTGATTCCCAAAAGAATAAGAGGAAAAAGAATAAAGTACTACTAGTGTCCCAATGTTTCCGACACAGGTGGGATGTTCCTAGAATATTTCTATTGGTACATAAATACGATTGATAGAATGCAACATCAGTGGAATGTCCCTAGAATGTTTCTCTTGGTACAGAAACATGATTTTCATTAAAAAATATATAACTCGTACATACTCATTTGTCAATACTTGTAAATTGTCTTTAAAATTTAACAATGTTTATTAAACCTATAAATACCTATTAAAATATTGTTACTGACGTATTTGTGATATCCCTGTGCTTCAACTTTGCAGAGAAGTAAGAAGAAGATTATAAGAAAAAGAAGAAGACTCAATTTGCGAAAAGTAAGGTTAGAAGTAGAAATGCGTTGAGTTTTTGTGGTAAAAATAAGCGGTAACATTGTGTTGTGAGTGTTGTGGCTTACTTATGAAGTGAGTATTTATATTGGATAGTCAGAAAAAAGAAAATTATTGAATAAATATAGTCAGTGCTTTGAACGGCTGAAAAAAGCTAACAGCAATGATATTGACAAAGGAGAACTGTCTACCAGTGGGTCAAGCGGTTATAATCCTCAGTCTCATTCGTCTACTCCTACTTCTTGTGCCCAGGATAACGAAAACGAAAACGAAATAACTTATCAAAACACACCGAAAAGTCACGAGGAAAATGTTAATTCGAATAACTGACAACTAAGCCTCATGGCTGCTAATACTTGTTTACTAATGTTTTATTTTTGTATACCTAGTAGAGAATATATGTGTATGTATGTCTGTTTTATTGGGGTGACATTCACTGAGACCTAAAAGATCTATTGTGCCCCCTTACTTCTACTCAGTTTCTGAGGAGAGTCTCAGAAAGTAGTAGTTAATCCTTTAGTCCTATTTCCCGGAGGAATTTTAGGATGTCTGCAGGATTCAACTTAGGCAAATGTTCCTCTTCTATCCAGTAATCTCCCAGGTGCTGTGCTGTGCAGTTGTAAAGTATGTGGATGGAGGTTTCTTCTCCCATTCCACAAAATCTGCATTCTTCTTCCTCCACTATTTTGAGCTTTTTCAGGTGCCCATTCAGGCGAGAATGTCCCGTTAGTATCTAGAGAGAGAATGTTACATGTGGTTTTTGGAAAATATGGTTAGAAATGTGTAATAAATAGCTCTTGTTTTAAGAAATACTGAAATCTTCCATTTGCACCTAGTGATTCCATTTCCAGTGTATTTTTAGAAACGTTTCTAAGATGTTCTAAGCAAAGTACCCCGATTGTTCCTAGTAAATCCTAGTAAATCCTACTGGGATGTTTGTAGAACGTTGAAAATGGCTGTTACCTGAAACATCCTAGAGATGTTTCGAAGGAAATGGGGATGTTATTAGTATGTTTCTATTGTCCCAGAAGGATGTTTCTGGTATATTTTTGGGATGTTTTTGTGTTATTAGGGAGAGGATTGGAGACATTCTATGGAATATCTGCAAGGTGATCAGAGGCATGACAATAGATCGAATATAACGATAACTAGGATAAAAATCACAGCTGTGGTGAGTGGTTATGTTGAAGCAGCAAGAAAGATTTTTATTTCGAACATAATTGGGATTGCTATTAATGGAACTGCAACCTCATTGACTTCTGAGAATGTTAGCAGAATTGATTTGAACTTTGTATAACGCTACAATATACTCATGTCAGATCAATAATTGAGAGGTTGATATTTATACAACACGCTTCTTGGGTTGATGATGTTGCCATAATAATTTCAAAACACGCTTTTTTTGCACGTGTGATGAACGATTCTTTTCAGAATACCTTTACAATAATTCAAAAAAACCACTCAAGAATATCATAACCGTTGTTTATTATAGTTATTGAATAGATATAAATATTAACTTATATGTTTGAAAAACATCAGAGACAACCTTTAAACGAACACGAGCATATGAGAATGAGTTCGGCGAAAAAATTAGTGTTTTTTGTCTAATACATTGGAACCCAGTTTAGCGGTTGCGCTCTGGCGGAATGTCTGTAACTTTTAATATCGAATAGAAGATTGAAGGGTAGGAAGCCACTTAAGGGGTTTAAGGCTGAGGAGGTCCCGGGTTCAAATCCTGACGGCTTCGCATTTTAAAATTCCAGCCTATACATACTTTGAAGATTGTAATGAATAATAAAATTATTGTGTCCGATAAAACTGGAAGAATATGAATGTTACAGGTCAATTTTATTGTACCTATGCAATATATTCTACCATTAACAACTGCGACGACAACCATTAAAATATTATGTGATAGACTAAAAATTCACAAGTTAAAAGAAAATATATTTTTAGTTGACATTTCCATTTTCTGTAGTACTATAATACCAGTACTTATGACATCAAATTGAACCAATAAGTCTTACACCGAAAGGTAAAAAGGCTTCGGATCTTCGGATTAAGAAGAAAAAAAAAGCAATAAAAAATAGCGTGAAGTGTTTGGTAATAACGAGTTTTCAAAGCACTTGGCTTATTACGAACATGTCTTAAGATATTTTTTAACTTTCACTACACTATTCATCCATGGTTATGGTGCTGATTTTCTTATAAGGAAAGTAATTATTTGAAGTGAATTTCAGAAAAGTATCAAAAGTATGTTTCGTAAATAAAATTCAATTTTGCTGGGATAATCTGTACCTACATGAGAAGATTAAGTATAGCTTTGATCGTAGAAAAGAATTCCCAATCAATTGGAAATTTCTCAAACTCTGACACTCCATTTGATACTCGATTGGCAATTTTTGTTCGACGAACGGGTGGAAGTTTTTGACAGTAGACAGGATGACGCATGATATTTGAACATTGATATTGAAAGATCTTTGCTTAACACCAAATACCAAAAATATGTTACTTTCAACAGCATCACAATGCGCATGCTTTTAGCTGAAGATTTCATCCCAGTCAGTAGATTATTCTGATAGTTGGCAGCTGATCCAAAACTGCGAATTTCTTTATTCGAGCAAAATATTTTTAAATCACCAGCTGCGTCATCGTTTCTACAAACACATTTTATTTAATGCGCATGCATGTGACGGTTTCTAATAGTTTCCCCGACAATTCTACGGACAAACTTCATATTTAATAATATTCATTGAAATCCCACATAGAATACAACATAACAAAGGAGGTACCATTATATAAAAATATTGCGATATGTCCACTTTAGATAATATATCTGTTAGAATAAAATCTGAAACATGAAGATATACACGTCCCACGACGATTAAGACAAGTAATATATCAGAATTGGGACGTAGTATAGATATATATAATTTTGAGGGTGTAAATTAGAGCATATTTAGCATCTTTTCTTGTTATTGTGTTACCCAACGAGGTATTTGTTTTTGGTCACGTGACCCCTAATAACACAGAAACATCCCAAAAATATTCCAGAAACATCCTTCTGGGACAATAGAAACATACTAACAACATCCCCATTTCCTTCGAAACATCTCTAGGATGTTTCAGGTAACAGCCATGTCATCATTTTCAACGTTCTACAAACATCCCAGTAGGATCTTTCTAGGATGACATAGGATTTACCAGGGACATTCGGGGTACTTTGCTTAGAACATCTCAGAAACGTTTCTAAAAATACACTGGAAGTGGAATCACTAGGTGCAAATAAAAGATTTCAATATTTCTTAAAACAAGAGCTATTTATTACACATTTCTAACCATATTTCGTTTTCGTTATCCTGGGCACAAGAAGTATGAGTACACGAATGAGACTGAGGATTATAACCGCTTAACCCACTGGTAGACAGTTCTCCATTGTCAATATCATTGCTGTTACCATTTTTCAGCCGTTAAAAGCACTGACTATATTTATTCAATAATTTTCCTTTTCTGACTATCCATTTCACTATCCAATATAAATACTCACTTCCTAAGTAAGCCACAACACTCACAACACAATGTTACCGCTTATTTTTACCACAAAAACTCGACGCATTTCTTTTTCTAACCTTACTTTTCACAAATTAAGTCTTCTTCTTTTTCTTATAATCTTCTTCTCACCTCTCTGCAAAGTTGAAGCACAGGGATATCACAAATACGTCAGTAACAATATTTTAATAGGTATTTATAGATTTAATTTAATAAACAATTTGTTAAAGTTTAAAGACAATTTACAAGTATTGACAAATGAGTATGTACGAGTTGTATATTTTTTAATGAAAATCATGTTTTTGTACCAAGAGAAACATTCTAGGGACATCCTACTGATGTTGCATTCTATCAATCGTATTTATGTACCAATAGAAACATTCTAGGAACATCCCACCTGTGTCGGAAACATTGGGACACTAGTAGTACTTTATTGGTATGTCCCAGGTAAATACTGTGTTATTAGGGACGTCGCATTCAAAATTATTGATGAGACAACCTGTATATTTGTGCCTTTCTATGTTCCTCCCGATAAAACAATTCCAACTTACTAGCACACTTGCTTGGGATTTAAAGTGATTAATTCAAGAGCTAGTTAAAAAATTCATAATTGAATCCTCTGTAATTTTCGGCAATCTTACATTCGTACGTAATGATTAAGACAAACCAATATTATAATTTTTATCTACAACTGTCATGTAACGGGTACGATTTGACACTATTTTTAGTGTCATAATGACGTATATTACCGCACTAGTGCGTTTTTGATTACATTACCGCACTAGTGCGGTAATGAGAATATAGAAACATATTTATACCAGAATTAAATATTTAAAATAACACTGGAAGCTGCATTTTAAATTTCCGAAAGGAGATTTTCTTCGCTTGAACTAATTTTTATAGATTTTTGTTCATTCAACTTTGAAAATTTGATGACATAACTAATTTATTTTTTTCTTAAAGCTTTGTTTGTCTTTGCTGCTATGGTCACAAAATATGATACACAGTACCTTATGTTTGCAGTAAATATTATTAAAAATACGTTGGATTGAAATTTTTTTCAAATTTTATATTATAGGTACTGTAATACTAATAAACAGTTGTAGATAAAATTTTGTACGTAACACGTGTGATAGGAATTATTAACGCACTTATGTGCAAACTTCACATGCGTGCGATAATAATGTCCATATCCCACTAATTACGTAAATAACTATTAATAATACTTGAAAGTTAATAATAAAACGACCTGTATATCATGGAGTAAAATAACATAAAATAATAACCGTGCTTTTTTCACATAAACTTGTTTACCTATTAAATATCGATCAAAAAGTAGCATAGCAAATCTTTTAAAAAAGACTGCCTATTATTGTCAAGTTTGCCAAGATAATGACAAAAGTGCCAATAACTGTCAGACTATTGTTTTTAAGTTGTGGTACGGTAAGACAACATGCCTTTTCTTTATACGGCTAGTGAATATGTTGAATATGTTGATATATGTTGAATATGTTGATATGCTTC
This sequence comes from Galerucella pusilla, assembly GCA_910591695.1. Lineage (NCBI taxonomy): Eukaryota > Metazoa > Arthropoda > Insecta > Coleoptera > Chrysomelidae > Galerucella > Galerucella pusilla. The sequence continues at coordinate 41,128 of CAJUYI010000762.1, forward strand.
TTATTTATGGTGAATGTGAAAAAAAGTGTAGAAGAGCTGGAGATTTATACAGAGCTCGTTATCCCAATCGCCGCGAATACCTGTTAAAGATACAATTAGGTATGTGGAACAGGAATTACGCAATGGTTCTTTCCCCAGTGGGAGAGCCAAAGTAGAAACATCTAGGACAAAGTCTGTACAAACTGATGACAATGTAATTAATACTTTAACATATTTACAAGCATATCCTCATACATCCATTCGACATTTGGAATCTGAACTTGGTATCAGCGAATCAACTATCCACAGTATATTGAAAAATCATAAGTATCACCCCTTTAAGATACATTTGGTGCTAGGTCTGAAACCTCAAGATTTTGATCTACGATGTACATCATTATTGATACATTTATTGCAGATATGCATGTACGGTTAGACGACGAGATCTTTTTTGGATAAAATTCTGTGGTGCGATGAATCGAGATTTCATAATAACGGAATGGTCAATCGACATAATTACTGGTCTGCAAAAAATCCAAAATGGGTGATTCAGGGAATTTGGGGGGTGAACGTTTGGTGTAGCCTATTCAATGTGCGGTTGATTAGCCCTTACTTTTATGTTGGTATACTAACGAAAGAGGGATACCTAAGTTTCTTACAAAATATACCCCCAAACGTACTTGGAAGCATTCCAATGAATGAAAGAAATACAATGCGGTGGCAGCAAGATAGTGCACCTCCTCATTTTGATCGAAGAGTGAGAAATTATCTGGACATGATATTTCTAGAACGCTGGATTGGACG
>CAJUYI010000762.1:53181-72561 GCA_910591695.1 Galerucella pusilla
TTCATCATCTCTGGAAGTATGCTAGACCCGAGACCCCTACATCAACCGAACTTTGAAATTGGTAAGACGTAAATTGATTGTTGGATAAAATAAAAACAATGTTTTAGTAAAAACTCTTTGACTCTGGGTACAAATAAATCAGTTATTATATTCATAATTTTGAACATGAGGAATCCAAATGAGGTTGCCAATTCAGGTATGTATCTGGGATTAAACCTCAATAAACCACAATATCTAACTTCTAATTCAATTCAACTAATCAAATTCGAGTGTAATTTAATAGCCGTCGGTGCCTATAGACAAAAAAGTAGTTGTTGCTTCTCAGTTGAACGGTTACTGTTTTTGAAAAATATTTTCCAAAACTTATGAACCGTTGAAATTTTTATTCTGCGATGTCTATTAAGATGATTTGCTGAAAATCAACCACTTCGGTATATTCGTTTGAGAACTAGTCTAATTGAGGTGTCACCTGCAAACAAAGGGCATTTAGAATACTTCACTTTTGTTGGCAGGTCATTTATGTGTGAAATAAATAATACAGGTCCCAAAACTAAGCCCTGCGGAACACCTCTTTCAACAAAGATAATACTCGAATTATTATAGAATTATATAGAATTATTATAGAATTATAGAATGTTTATTCATCATCATCAAAATAAATTACAAAACTTACAAAAAATTTTACAAAATTATAAAACATCTGTATTATATTATATCCAATAATATAATGAGAATAAAAGAATAAATCAATAAAATATGCGCATGCAATACATATACATATCCTGTAATACTTTTTAGAGGCGCCTAGAAGTATAAACTTCTGTATGTGCCTAATAACTTTTTTTTTCTTATATATTTTATATATGTAATGAGCATGTAATGAATAAGCTATCCATTTGAAAGGCACCTAGAAGGAGGAGCTTCTGTATGTGCCTATTAAAAAAATTTTCATCATTTCAATACATTATTTTTGGAACTTTAGTTTACGCCAGGTTATGTTTGAGCGACCAGGGGTCGCGACGCAAAAGATCTGACCGTTACGCGTTACGTTACGCTACGTTATGTTACATTGCTCCGTTATGTGCCTTGCTTTTGCGTGCTTGTGCCTCCTTAGTCTCTCTCTCGTTTACGAAGCAGCGATTCATAATAATAAATATGCTCCTGCCCGGATTCGAACCCGTGCAATGCGAGCATTCTAACCACTGAACCACCGATGCTATATTGAAATTCTATGCAAAGCTGGTATTCGCAGTGCTAGTGATCTACTTGAATTTGTTCGGATAAATTTTTACTATTATTTCCATAATTTTTTTTGCGCGATTAAGGGGTCTAGCTACTTTTCGAAATACAGGGTGTTGAAATTTTGAAAACTTGAATGTTTTAATTCGATAACTTTAAAATGGATGGATAAATTGATTTGACATTTGGCAGGTAGTTTTTAAATGTAGAAGGGCATATTTTGAAAGAAATTGTAGTTTGTGCAACTAGTGTGGATATGATGGCCATATCGCACGAGGACGAAGATGAAGCACGACGCCGTAGGCGGAGTGCTCAATCGTTCAAGTGCGATATGGACAATCCACACGAGTCGAGCAGCATATTTTTTCTACGACCCACTTAGGAAAAAATCTAGCAAATAAAAATATCTATAAACTGTAATATAACTTCAAATTAAAAATTTAACAATTCAATTTTATGTTTCCACTAATTTTGTGGTAAGCGAATGTCCAATTTGTATAATGCTACGGTTTCTTTTTTTAAATATACGATGCTGTTATAAGTAGATGTTGCCAGTCGGACTCCCTCATGGAGGGTACCGTACCATTATCTATAATAATGAATATTCTGCTAAATATTTCAAACGTCTACCTGTTGTCGTTATTAATATCAAGCAGAATGATTATTTAAAAATAAAATTAACAATAAAAAAAAATTCCTCGCATGGAATCGAACCCGGGTCTACCGCGTGAGAGTCTGGTGTGCTTACTACTCAACCACCAAAGAATATGCAAATTGTTTATCTATAACGTCAGATGTATTACATAACTTTTGCTCAAAAGGAACTAAAGTTCCTACTGTGTGTCCCGCGACACGTTCTACCTTTTATAAAGATTCAGGGCCGGTTTTACAAGAGAGATTTATACTAGGTATAGTTATTCTGGGAATAAAGTTATACCAGAATTTATACCTAGAATAAAACTAGTTGGTTTTACGATGCTTTTTTACATCGGTATAGCAATTCTTACTCCAAGAATTGCTGTACCGGTGTAAAAAAGCATCGTAAAACCAACTAGTTTTAAACTGGGTATAAATTCTGGTATAACTTTATTCCCAGAATAACTATACTTAGTATAAATTTCTCTTGTAAAACCGGCCCTTAATGTGTAATCATCCAGTCAAAAATGTATACAGCATACGTGCTCTGTGTTATTGTGTAATTTGTATTTCACTGTAGTTTAACTCAGTCACGGAATCGTTCTTGCGACTATATGACCCACTACAAAGAGGACGACTACTACAGGCGGCGGTGTTCCTCTACATAGGGGCAACGTAGCCGCCACTAAAATTGAGGAAAATTTACAGTAACCAGATAGTATAATTACCACTATAATTTGTTGCTTTGAGGTAGCAATGTAGTAACATCTGCTATTCTGGTACGTAACGGCCTAGTAGTATTAACGTTGCCGCCGAGTGGCAGCCTCCACACATTTTCCCACTAATAGCGACATTTTTCTCCAGTACCCTCCGTAAATAATATTGTAACTGGTAGGTATGATGGTGAGTGAATAATAATCTAACTTGTATAGTTTCGGATAATGGCATCTTATAAAATTATTCAAAGTTCCTGAAAAGGACGATCATCAATCGTGTATGTAGGTACCTCCAGGACCAACATTTGAACGCATATCACTTTACTGGCAAACATTAAGATTTTAGAAAGAACATATTCCACGCGCCCTCGAAGTAATTTCCCAAGTAGCAATTTAAATTCTATAAGGGTTGTATAAACAGCTACAAGATATATCTATAGGATACTGAAATTCTTATAACGGTCTACAAAACAATTAAATGACCCTTATACTACTAAAAAGGGCCCATTTTTATACAACTGTTTGGTTGTATAACAGTTCTATTAAAAGTTTATACAACTCTTATATAACTGTTTGATTCAAATTTATACAACTCTTAATCGACTGTTTTATAATCATTTATACAGCAACTATAAAATGATTTAATGGTGTGTCATGTAGTCACATCTCTAAAATGGTTGTGTAATGCAATATATTTTTTTATAATACTTTCATTTCGAGCACAATGGAAACATTTTGTCATCTAGCAGTTTATGAGAGCATTTCATTTTTTAGTTAAGAATATCAGAACCAAATTATATTTCAATTTGAACGTGCATCCTACATTTCATTGGTAGAAATGAAGACTAACAAAACGACTTGGTCCGCTTGGGCAGACATCGATAGTAAAATAATAATTTCATTTGGATAGTTTAACAGCATAAATTTTAATGCGCCGCAAATTTTACTGATAGATTATTGGTATATATTTGGCAAGAAAATGAAGCGCTTCAATTCTGGTTGTTTCTAGTAGATACTTAAAAAAAATTATAAAATAGAAAATCCGAAAATACTTTTTATTTTATGATTTCAATAGTTTATCACTTCATATGTATATTCTTTCACGATATAATTCTCTAAATAATGATAAAGTCACATTTTTCAATATAGTTTCATGTTTCCAACTCAATTGATCATAATGGCGGCAATAGCGGTACAAGAATTGTTTATTTAAACATGGTAATTTATAATACAACAATTTAATTCCAAATAAATGCCTTAAACAATATTTTATTGTGAAATGGAACGGTATACGATAACTGTTTTATAACGACGATTTTTTAGGCACTATACAACTAACCTGACAAGTAATAATCATATTGAGATTCGCGAAAAGTAGAGGTTGCCAAATCTCATAATATGGTAATAAGAATTTCTCCTACGACCACGTATGGAGATGTTATAAAGCACGTTTTTTAATTTGGAAAGTAGCTCATATCACCATGGCATTGTTATTTGAAGGAAAATTTAATTCATGCACTGAAAATGCCATTATGTCACGGTGTTTTGTCATTATGACAGCGAAAAAAGTTTGCCCCAACTTTTCTAGATACAAAACGAAACCTAACTTTTGAAAGCATTGTAAACAAATTTTTGATGACAGTATTTAAATTTTTCTCAAACTTGCGTTGTCAGAAAAGTATCTTATTTGTGGAAATGTCGCGATTCATTAACGGCCGTATTCGCCGTATACTTTTAAGCTGAGCCATAAACTTAAGCTCAAATCTGTAATTCATTAAAGTGAAACTGACTGTTATAGCTGTGGCTAGAATGGCGGTGCACATGGAATAAATAGAATAAAATTCTCTTTCACCTATAAAACTTTTAGGTCAACGTGATAACCATGCTTCAGAGTGTTTAAGAAGACTGAACAGATATCTGCATAATGGTAACATTCGGTTATGATTCGGTTGTTCAACGTGGTTGTGTGCGACTAGCGGCACTATACAACCTTTATAGAATCATTTGCTTCCTAACCTCAAAGTGGTGTATTTTGATATTGTTATTGTTTTGTCGGTCATATCAATGTGTGTGAATAATGTTAAAAATAGTCGAGACTATTGAGGAAGGTGACAAAGAATTTTCTCTCACTTAATTCATATACTTTAACTGTATGTGTAACCCAACAAAATACGATATTTCAATGCAAAAGTCACTTCAGTTGTGAAACGCAGATTTTGGAACGAATTCATTCTGTCATACACATAGTTCTATTCTATAAGACATTTATAAAGGAGATAGGCTTATAGTATTCCAAGTGTTTTATAATGCAACGCAATTGAATGCTATAAAATATTTATTATACAACATTATACAGATTTAATAAGACAAGCTTAAGTAACTATTTCTTAATGTTGTAGCTGTTAGTTATATAGTATATTATCAAACTTTTATACAATAGTCATAAAATTCTTATAAAATGATATTTTGATATTGTATAAACTTGCTTATAAGGTATTATATCATTTTAACAGGAATGATCGTATAGTGCGTTATAGCATATATTGTAAAAGTCACTTTAAAATCATACAACTTTCTTTATAAAACAAAATTATCGCAACAAAAGGCTTAATAAAAACAAACAGTCCTTAAAGCAACGCTATTCGACTGTTAGTTCAGTCCTCTTAGAATTCCATTGTGCTAGTTGGGTTAGTTAATAAATAATTACGTGGAAAAATATACATGTGTATACCATATAAGTTCCCAAAAGTTTTTATGAATTCTAGTGTTAATGTTTCTACAACATTGATGAATTATAAACTTTAAATGGGTTTTGCATGATAATATGGTAGCAGCACAGAATAGCAGCGAATATTTCTGTTGAAAACAGCGTTTGGAAATAGTCTTTTAAACTTACAGGTCCCAAATGAATCAAAAAAATTCCCAGCCCACTGCTTTTCCAGTTTTCAATACATTTAAGAGGCCTTATAAGCACTATCTCAGTTGGTTTTGTCTTGTTCAAGTAGTCGAGATAAACCTCGCACGTTATATACCGTAAAAAAAAACGTATAAGTTTGGTACATATCATGGCCGCCACTATCAAGAAATTTATCCCAGTTCCTACCACTCTATAGTGAAAATGGTATAGTACCCGTAACGTAACCATAGTCGCGGCTAGTATTTGGAAAGCAACAATATCATCCAAACTTAAACATAGGTTTTCGCAACTAAGTATTATGTGACTAAGTATCTGAATGTATGGTAACAATGTAACTCCACTGGTTTCCTCATGAGACAGATGCAGAAGTCTCCTCTCGAGAGTGGTTCGACTCCATGTTAGTATAACATAGGGTTGACAGACTATAAGACTTAGGGCTCACTCCCTTTTAGACGTCGATGAAAGAATGAGAATGAATTCAAGTGACAGTAAACCTAGGAAGGTAGAAACACCTTGTAGAATTGAATCGAAACTTAAAAATTCACGTAAGCCCGGACACGATTACCCCGAGATATTACAGCCAAGTGGTTAAGAAATTTAAGAAAAAATCCAAAAATCAAGTTTGAGCTGTCTTTAGGAGGACCCTGGAAAAACGAGTCTTGTGCTTTTTTGGTACTTATTTTGGTAGACGAAGGTAGAGATTGAGTAGAGATTGAGCAGGTTCGGTAGGTAAAGATAGAGAGATGTCTGGAGGATGTCCTAACAAGTATCCTAGTGAATTTACATGGGCCTAGGTCTATCCTAGCGGTATCCTAGCTTTTTTAGCGGTCTTCTTGTAGCGTAACGGTATTCTAAGTGTTTTAGCGGTATTCTTGGAGCTGTGCTTATCATAGCAGCTTATTTTAGAGGCACCAGCTCGTAGCAGCCTTGTCTTCAACAGTACCTTTTATAGCATTTGCCGTGACATGTGCCTTGTCCTAGTTACTAAGAATATCAACACATTTGCTACTTCAAATTTGAGTGTTTCTACTCCAAATAACTAGTAACCGGGTGGTAACATTCACTTACTAGGAGTTCTTTGGACTGGTTTAAGCTCATAGTCGTAAATCAAATAACGGGGTGTATGCAGGAACTTTATTTTAGTGGCGAATCCTAAACCGATGGTCTCCGGACCTGCTTGTGTTACTTGGGAGTTATTTCATTGAATTAACTCTAGAGTTATTTTAAAATTGATAACTCTCTTGTATTTTCGTGTTACTTTGATTATAATTCACAATCTCCCTTACAAATAAGTTGATAGTTTTCACACTGAGCCAAAAAGGTACGTAAATACAATGAAATAGTTTCTTGTGAATAACAACGATCGTTTCGTTGCACCAACGTATTTCGTTTACTAATCAACGAATCTGCTGTTCGTTGATATTACTAAACTACGATTGTTAATTAACGAATAGTATTTCTTAATATTACGAATATTTCGTTAACTACCGATCAATATTGGCTAATAACATGAACCTCTGTTCGTTAATTCAACAACAAAATTTATTAATATTATGAACTTGAATTGTCAAACCAACGATCTGCATTCGTTAATATAAATATATGTTTTGTTAAACAACACAAATATACAGGTTGTCCATTTTTTGTCACGTTATTCAACAGGTGTAGGTATATATAAGTGTTAAGAATACTACAAGAGTAAAAATGAAAGATTTATTCCAAAAAAAAAAAAAAAAAAAAAGTAATATACAATCTCTTTGAAAATACATAAGTAACTACAAATAAGTGAACAAATCAACATAAACTTGAAAACTAATCTAAAAATGTAGACAAAATGTGAACTTTAGAATAGGACTTTTTCCATCAGTTCTTTTAAAAAAGTATGATTCGATGAATTTCCAAAACATATTGCATTGAGGTGGAAATTTTAAATTGAACACATATCCACTGCTCTCAAAAAATTTTAAAATTTGTATTTTATATTGTCAAAATATAAATGAATTTCTTTCAATTCTGCAAGGCTTTCCCCTATGGATATTATAAAAAGTTGGATGCTTTCTTCTTTTTGTTGCAAAAAAACATAAGTAGTCCTCCACTTCCTGAGTATTTTCACCTAAAAATAAAAATGACTATTGGGAATTTTTTAATGTAAATTTAACCAAACTTTTTCTGCTATCTTTGTCCTTTTTGTACATTTTGTCAGTGGGTACAGAGTACCTACCCGTGAAAACAAAACATTACTGTTGCATCTCGACTATCTAAAACATAAAAATGCAATATAAATATCAATATGAATGGAAATTCAGATATGCACATCAACATATTAAATGCTTCAATAAAATAAATAAGTTATTTTTACTCACTTTCTTAATAAGAGTCCTTCAAATTGGTCAGGAGGCCCTTTATTGATTTATCTTTAATATTGCTGTTTGATTTTAGGAAGGATACAACTTTAGAAATACATGGCTCCCAATTGTCTAGTAAGCCATTCCCCCTCTAAAAGGCAGTATTTAAATCAATATCAATCTATAAAATTCCAATTTGAAATAGTAACTCAGAGCTATATACTTGAAGTGTTAAACATTTACCAATCGAAATCCTGTTGGAGTGGTATACATAGGCCACTTTTTAAATAGGTCTGCCAAGTTAGCAATATCCTTGATTTTTAGTATCCTTTATTTACCACAGGCTTTCCAGCAACTATCGAATTGTTCTGCAGTTAAATTGTCAAATTTTAAACTCCTCAGACAGCTTTCTGCATCCGTTTCTGCAACTGAATAAAAAAAATGCTAATAGAGAGTGCAGGAATATTTTAAAAAAATGAAAATAAGTCACTTCTTGAATTATAAAATATATTTTTACCTATATCATTATTTAATCTTGAATAAATGTTTTGGGCGACAGCTTTTTGGGGGTTTGTAATCTTCTGAGTAACAGCCTTAAATTTTTTTCTCGAATTACAATATTTATTATAAGCTTTCCTCGTTTTTTGGTCCTATAATATTCCTGAAATAGCAGACTATTAATTTTTGGCACAAACTGTAGACCACAAATTGAATTTTTAGATATGATTGTTTGTATTGTGAAATGAATATGAGGGTGTCTGATCCCGATCGCTGAGCGTTATTATTGTTAACAACAGAATTACCAGCATCAGAAAAATTGTTTGTATCATGTAATGAGCATGTAGGTGTCCGATTTCGCTAAGCCTTTCTTAATTCAAAGTTATCCGATATGCAAGATATATGTTTTCTATTTACTTACATGTTCTTTTAAAACTACTATGTGCTGAAAAGTTTGTCCACAATTGTGTACACAACATCGAAATAATAAATTAGTGTGTAAGTCATCGGTTCTCCTAAAATGTGAAATAAGAATTTTTAACGAATTTTTTTCTTTTTTCAAATATACATAGCATTTTTATGTACCTGTATCTATTAAACGTAAATAGAAAATTCTCCTTCTAAATAGATATAACCTGTAATCAACATATCGACATTAATTACACTGAATCAGAATTTGAAAAACAAATTTGAATACTCACCAATAACTCTTTTTCACAAATTTCACTAATAGGTTATTACAAGGACACACACGAAATATAATATAAGTTCAAATGATATAGGAAAATGCAAGTCTGCATAAGCTAGATCATTCTCCCCCGCCCAACTATTTACAAAACAACATTTACATTACGTTATCCCGACGAATCTGATAGTTAAAACAACAATCGTGTTTCGTAAAGCTACGTACAATACGTTAATACAACGAAAAAGCTCCTTATATTTTTGTAACTAATAGCAGTAATTCAAGAAATTCCATCTACGTTGTATTAACGAATAAAGTTGTTAACCAATGAAATATATTTATTCATACTTATCAACGTACTGTTCGTTGTATAAATGTATATCGTTCGTTAGGTTGAAATTCAAATATCAACGTACGCAGTACGTCATCCTAACAAAATTTTTCGTTATTTGGCGAAAAAAATACGTCTTAACAATGAACTTATTCATTAATCAAGGTAGACAGTACATTCAAAATTGACGAATGGTTATACGTCTTATTAACGAACTTCTACGTTATTTAACAAAAATACTTTGACGTTTTTGTTGTAATAACAACGAATTATTTATTGAGTCAACGAAAAAACAGTTAACCAACAGTGTTCGTCAATATTACGAACCGAATTTTTTTCAGTGCATTTGATTCCAATTTTGGACCTATTTCCTTCTATTGCAATATTTCGGCCTTGAAAATGGAATCAAAGTTTTCCGAAAGGTCGGTAATATATAAAAGAATTCACCTTGGTAAGAATTAGTTTGTGCTTTTGACTTCAATTATTGATCTAATAATGATTAAATGGATAATGGAGTAGCTACATTATCGACTCTGTTATCGGTAACTAGCTTTAACATATATGGGTATCAAGTAACAGATGTGCCAACTATCCAATTAGTTCCCCATTTCCATTTTATTTGATTAAACACATGATTCATTGATTTTAGAGAGTTTAAACGTTAAAAGTGATTCGACATTTTAAATATCTGGATACGAATACGTTAGCAGCTAAAGAGCCCTTTTTATTTCTGTACAAAAAAATGAAAACAAACTTCTAGTTGATTGACGAGCATCAACTGCTACGCGCTCAAGCTGATTTATCTCACACAAACAAACAATAAATATAGTGACGAATGTAAGTAAAGAAATTGATTACAGTCAACATAAATTTTCATTTTTAGCTATTTGTGTAGAAACTACGATGAAATGATACGAAATTGAAGTGAGCACAATATAAGTTGTATATATATTTTTGTTCTAATAGTGTATTGATCGTTATGTGAAATGTGTTGAGAAGTAATACCTAAAGCAGTTTTCCACAATGAACATGTTTGCAAAATGTCAACTGGAACCCACTAAAAAACCACGACAACAAGCAACAACGCTCTTGGCAAAACAAGGAAATACTTCGTTAACGTGACCTGAAAACGCCAGTGTACTAACTGTCAAAACCATTAATTAAGCAACCACACATGAATATGTTGCAGAAGGAGCACTCTTGTTAATCCGTTTTATATCGTTCACCTCTGTAAAATATTTTATTTCGCTAAACTTTGCAGACTTCCTACATATCGATCGAACTAATGGATAAACTTCAGGTATAGGGTTTCTCGACATAACAAATTCATGTTTGATAACTGTACAATTTGTATCTGCTCAAAAGAGATATTAAAACTCCAGCAGTAAAACATTTTATACTATTATTGGAACGAGATAGTCGAGCTATATAGTAAGAGTATTTATCTTAAAATTTGAAGAAAAAATAATAAAAAAGTTTGTTGTTCACACGTGAATTGTAAATACATAAACAAGTGAGTGAATAATACACAATGAGCTATAAAAAAAAACTGAGTATATAATAAAATAGATGAAAAAAGAGTTATAAACAAATCAACAATATCACAAATTACATAAGTTTCATTTGTTAAATGATTATGTTATTTCTAGAAATTGGATCATTCATTAATCATAAATCGAAGTTTCATTGCTCCTGCCATTGAGTTATACAATTTAGTAAGCACTATGGGATCTGTAGAAGATAAAATCACGTCCAAGTCATCCAAGGATAATCGAGGTTTTATAGAAGTATTTCGAAAACTTTAATACCACTGGCAGACTATAGCAGTACCTATGTGTTCAAGGTTCTCTAGTGCAAGGAGGTTAGATTAGATTAGATTCGATGGGCTGGCTAATAGGCCTATTTCACTGCGACTTTTTCAGAACTATGGTGGTTCTCTGAATCTAGATTAAACACATTCTCCAGCCCGACTCTTTTCAAGTATCCAATTATCCTAGAGTCTGAATCTTCCATGTAATTTCTCATCGCCTAGTAAAAGGAACCGCACATTCACCGGGCAACCGCACTGACATAGGATGTGCTCCGCAGTTTCCTCTTCTAGTTGGCAGAATCTGCACATGGCTTTGTTTGTCAACCTCTTTGGCCATTAGCTTTACGCGTTTGTTAAGCTCACAGTGCCCTGTTAACATACCTACTACGGCATTGAGAGTTTTCCTGTGTTTGCTTATCAGGTCTGCGGTATAAGTTGACGTACGTCTAATTAACTCTTTCGTCTGTCTCTGTCCTGGTGAGATTATTCACCATTCTAGAGATTTCTGTGCCACCCACTTCCTTGTGGCTATTTTTATTGTCTATTATTGTCTATTATTGTCTATTATTCGCAACGCCGCAGAAGGATTCCAGTCCAATGAATGGCATTGATAAGCTTTGTCTGGCCGTTTCATCCACCAATTTAGAGCACTTATGACTCTCGTGGCCTTGCAATAGTCTCCAAGTGCGTTTAAGGCACCTATGGAATCCTATACTGGCGTAGAATTGACCTTTATGGAATCAAGTGCCTTCAGTGCGACTTGGCTATCGGACGGATGTAGGGATGTTCTTTTCTCCCTTTTAATTTCTTCAACGTAATGGTGAATTCCGTTTAGAAAGTTGTGACGTCCTTAGATACAAAGAGATTACAGATGGAACACGTCGTATTGATTCCTAATCCATACGAATTATTATTTATATTTGTTACGGTTAAAGTATTTACTTGGCTAGTATATAAACCAGTTGGATAGTATACAAACTATCCAACTGCCTGATTATTTTGATGAAAAATCATATTTTCACTAAAATAGCTACGAGTAATGGCTGATGGTTTGTAAACTATCCAGCCAGTTTATAAACTTCACAAAATTTATCGCTAAAACTCAAACAACAAGGAAATTAGACAAATTAGCTAACATTTTTGGCTAGTTTGTAGGCTATCCAAATTAGTTGGATAAAGTGTGAACCTGATATTGGTAGTAATGCATAATAACCAACGAGTTGATTAGTATGTAAACCAACCAACGCGAAACCCCAGTTTCGGTCGAAGTTAACAATAAAACCTCAGTATTATTTAAAGAACAAGCAATGGCATTGCTCTCTACTGAAACAACAGATAATGCTCTCAATGAATCATTACCACAAAAATGCTTATTATGTTCTGAAGAAAACGTATGTGACTATTGTCAAAATAAAAACAATATTAAAGCGATGAGGGATTCATGCCAGGAAAGTCTTAAAAGGCAAGCACAAAAAATGCTACAAATTTCTCGCCAGAAATTTAAACCAGGAACTGTTGGCATTTCGGTGAGAGTATATACCCATTCCAGATGTAGTTCGAAGTCGGTCAGATCATAGAAATATATTGGGCGTCATAATGAGTGTAGAAGATGAATTTTACCGAATTGGAACTGTTAACGGTGTCCTTAAACAGCTCTATTTCCGTAACGAATTTGAAATATGTAAGCAACAATTTTTAAAGTTGGAAAATGTCAAGACGAACACAGAAATAACATTACGAAGCGCTGCAGGGAAATTTTCAGTATCGGGTTCAACCCAAGGATATGTGCGATGTCTCTGCAAGAAGAGTGCCACAACAGTGCAACTTGCTCCAACAAATAATACTGTTCTTTGTTTGGTGGTTTTATAATGTCATGAGTGTCGTGACATATTTTATTGTTAAAATTTTGTCACCTGGTATTATTAGTTATATTTCTTTTACTTTTTCTAAAGTAATAATAGGTACCTGTAGCAATCTTACATTGTACCAATAAAGAAACCATTTTTGACTAAGGATTTTACTGTCCTAAACTGAATTAACCCAAGAGAATTAATTAGTTTGTTGAGTTATACATAATAACCAACTCGTTGGTTATTATACTATTACTTATTATATATTACTTCCAATAATAGGTTCATACATTATCCAACTAATGTGGATAGCTTACAAACTAGCCAAAAATGCTAGCTAATTTGTGTAATTTCCTTGCGGTTTGAGTTTTAGCGATAAATTTGGAATAGTTTATAAACTAGCTGGATAGTATACAAACCAGCCATTACTCGTAGCTATTTTAGTGAAAATATGATTTTCCATCAAAATAACCAGGCAGTTGGATAGTTTGTATACTATCCAACTAGTTTATATACTAGCTAAGTAAATACTTCAACCGTAACATATATAATAATATGTATATAACCATTCCATATTTGAGGTGCGTAATTGGGCTAAATGTCGTTGGATATGCAAAGGGGTTGTGCCAAACACGTCACTTTTTCCAGAATTATCATCTTACAATAGGTGTCTGTAGTCTAGGTGATGTGTACTGAGTAGTATTCTATTTAAATCTTCTTCAAGAGTTTCATTTAACTATTGAGTAAGTAACGTGTGTTTCGCGTTTTGATTAATTTCATGAATATGTTAATATTTACTCCCATGCCCCAATAGGTAGCTAGACTATCAACAAGCTGTATTTTAGGTTGCCGTTAGCTGCTTTTAGTTTTTTTTAGTCCTTATTATTAATGTCTGCTTGAATATGTGGCAATTCCCGTTTCGATTCTACTCATATGAGGGGCTGTTGATTTTTTCATGAATGAAAGATTTTTCAAAAATAATTTCGTGCTTTCTCATTTTGTTCTAGATAACGCAAAGCTCATTTACTACTCATTTACACATATGTGAATGTAGGTATTTACTATATTGTTGTACAAAAGTTTTGTGTATTTAAAAGATGACTTTTTGAGAATTTTTCAGTTTAGATTATTTAAAAGAATACCATTAAATGTAAAATTCATACCTAGGCATTCATCACGATTGACAAGTTTTTCCTTTCTTTCCGTTACTCACTATTCGTTAATGCGTCGTTTCGTCGCAGTACTTCACGAATTTTTGCTTAGTGAGTATGACTCGCTTCGCCGATGCGATTCGTTGTGCGGAGCTTCGCCTTGATGTCGATATTTGGACGAATCATCAAAGGAAAAATTGAACGATGCGACGAAGTCGACGGAGCGACGAAGTTGACCCATTCGGTCTCCACGCGAATCATTCGTTGTTGTCAGTCGTGGTGTGTCTTCAAAATGGAATGGAATAACGATTTTGTGTCCTTTTTTTGTATTTGGGGACCAATTTTATTCAACAGCAACTCAAAGTCTTCATAACTGATCCTGCAAAAGTTATGAAATTTGCCTGACGGTTCCTTAAGCATATCGACGATCATGGTAGTACAGTTGTTCCTTAAATGGGTAAAATACATAAAACAGTTCGTAAAAATTTACATTTTAACTGCAATGCTTACCGAGATCTGCTTTTATATAAAGACTGGGTCCACCATCTTCGTTTTTTTCTCTTTTTTTTTAATTCAAAATGGCTTCATAATAAGCTTGAGCTGCAGCAAGCAGAAGTAGGTCTTCTTCAGATCACGAAAAAGCTTATGCAACCGTTCTGATTACACAAGTACGACAAAGAAAATATGAGAAAACAGCTTGAGATAGAGAGAGAAAGAATAATTGTACATCGAGGCGTGTACTTAGTTCCAGAGGCCGGCCGAATGTTGATTGACCTTTACAGAGAGAATACACTAGTTGGTGGTATTCAGTATGTTCCCAACATGAAAGGAGTGAGGGTGTTGAATTATTAAAAAAATATAATCGTTATTACGTAACCCGTACATCTAAAAATTCATTTTTGTCAACTTTATCGTTCCTAACCAAGTTGACAATTAATTTCTAGCTGCAATAGGATATTATTTTAGCCATTGTAACTTGAAAATAAAACAGTAATTGTTGAGAGAACCATAATTAATAAGCAAAAAATCCCTTCCATCAATAAATTGAATTTAAAAAATTTAAAAAGTAGGTATCTACAACTATTCCAAACAAAAAACATGAACTTCTAGAAAAAATTAAAATAAAAATCCATTCTGGAGGTAAACATAATTTTAATGAATTAAATGCTCAAATAAACCACCCTGCTGTGCCAGACTATAACCAAATCTGTGATAAAGATTTGATAAGATTTTTGGCGTAATGCTGGCACAAACGTGCTGTATTTTTACCCTCAATTTATTTAAATTATTAGCTCTTTCAAATGAATGTTGGTGAATGCTACTTTTTTAAAATCCCCAGAGAAAAAAATCATTTGGAGCTAGTTCAGGTGATCTTGGAGGCCATTTAATTGTACCATTAGTACTAATTATTCTTTCGGGGAATATAAACCTTGAAAAATCCATTAATATCCTTAAATTATGGACTGGACAACCATCTTGTGGAAACCAAATATTCTGTTGAGATCAACATCGGGTATAAGGAGAACTGCAGGAATTACTTAATTTTGTAATAAGTCTAAATATTTGGCGGAATTCAAGTTCCCCTCAATAAAAAAAGGACTTTTATGTGGTCACCTAAAATACCCGCCTAAACATTTAGCTACTGCGGATACTGTGTTCGGATTGGAATGCTTAGATGTTTATTTTCCTGAGACCAATATCTTGTGACGGATGGATTGTGTTTTTGATGTAATGAAAAAGTTGACTCATCCGTATATAAAATATTTTTTTTAATTTCTCTTCAGCATTTTGACGTTCCATCATCTCCAAACAGAAATCCATTTGTCTGATATTTTCATCGGGAAATATTTCCGTTTTAAAATATGCTGTACAGTTCTCTTATCCATGTTGACCTCTTCAGCAATTTGTCTTGAGGAAGATGGTATGTTACCTGCACCCTGTGTCCAGTTTATTTATAATGAACAAGACAGGTAAAAAAAATATATATTTTCTTTCTTATTAAAATTAGAGTTTATTAAACAATTTTTCATTTCAGAAAATCTTCAAAAGCAGGTTTATATACAATAAGAGGGTACCAAACACCCTTGGAACGACTAGTACTACGTACTATTCGCCTTACACTATCTGAATATTGCTTCCATTGAGTAGTTTATGTTATAAATTAGAGCATGAAATTCATTAATATCAAGCTACTAAGTTGAAATCATGGTTCTTATAGAAATGAAGAATATGTATAATAAAGTTGCACTAAGTGTTTCAATTACTTCTATTATTGTATTTTCTAGGATCCAGGGAGTGAGAGCACAGATCCAAAGCGTGGAATTTCTGATTATATTATACTGGAAAGATCTTACTTGAATACTTTGATGGTGGTGTCTGACAGCATCCAGAGCTCTGCAGATCTCAGATGAAGACTAGGGGACTAGGTGTAAGCTTGGTATCATGCAAGATTTCATAAAGTGACATGCACACTAAGCAGGAATGAAAGTAAGCGTGCAGATAAAAGGCCTAAAATAATGTTCGCATTAGATCGCATTAGATTTAACGTAACTTGTAAAATGTAGGTACAAACCTTTGGTGGAAGCGTGCAGATAAAAGGCCTAAAATAATGTTAGTGATCGCATTAGATTTAACGTAACTTGTAAAATGTAGGTAGAAACCTTTGGTGGAATGTGGCCTGATATGTATGAGGTTGATATTTTATTTAAGAGCCCTCACTAATCCTCAAAAAGTTGAGTATGTCCACCAGACATAAAAATTGGAGATTCCATAATAAAAATGGGATATGGATGGCACAGATATCCGAAGATTTTCGATTGTTTTTCCCAAAACTGTTATGGACCATTCATCACCCATTAAAAACCCAAAAAACGTGATTTCTCTGACAGTTGACCTTCTTAAGAAAAATGACCTTTTACATATTGGTTATTAATCATATTAAGAGAAGGTCAAGGTCACCACATTTAATAATTTGGATTGATACCAAGCTGATACACTTCTTCCCTGTGGTCTTGTCTTTATAGACTAGCGGGCTGATTTCAATTATTTTGATTATTGTTGCTTTATTTATTCATTTTTGTTTTGATTTCTTAGTAATATTTTTATTATTATTAAATGTTTTTATGAATAAGAGTTATTTTTTAATATTCCTAATGCTATGAATCCGTAACAGGTTGTCCTGTTCCAACTGCTGAACAAACATTCAATTCTCTAGTTTGCCTTCCATCGTTTATTGGACGGTCGATTGGATCTTCCGAAGCTTAGCATTTTCTACAGTATGGAACACATCCATATTTCTGGAAATTACTAATTATTTTCACAATTGTTGACTTCGAAGGAATTGGACGATTTTCGAATGCCACAATGAACAAATTAACGAATGCATCAGCCGAAGGACCTCCAAAATACCATCTTACAATTTGCACTTTTTCACAGGTTAAGTATGTTGATGAAGGTATTTTGTAAATCCTTTATTTTCAAATACAACGGCATGCGCTTCCAACGTGATCAACGTTTGTAGCGAAAAGACCTAGGAATAGCAGTTTAAATGTAAATTCTCGAGGACAATGTTGATGGAAGTGTTTAGTTTTGTGGTGGTGTTTGTTGATCGCATACGACGTTTGCATAAGATTTACAGCTATCAAAACTCTGGTATATTTTTTTTACCAAATAGATGATTTGCAATATATTTCAAATTTAGAAAATCTTGGAGATGAACCAATTATTCAATATAATCGTTTCAATCCCATTGATCCTTGTAATATTTCAAATGAGTATACATTTTGCAAGACTTTGGAGATTTTCTGTAAAGTAGATCTTCCATTTTCAATCAAGTGATTTATCCGGGATGAATTTATTGTACCAAATAATGAAAACTCATTCTAATCCACATTCCAATCATAATTTGATGACACAGAACTGATAAATAATCTGGAAATTGCGATGTTGTCAAATTCACCTAGCGAATGAAAATGTACGCAAATCTATACGAAGAGAGGTCAAGAATACCATTTTCGGAAAGGGTTCGCAAATTGACCATTCGTAACTATGCGCATTCGTACAATTGCGAAGGATGTCAAGAATATCGCTCCTGGAATCGTATCGAGTAATGTGCTAGAACTACATAATGCGCAAACTCGAATTAGGGATGGCTCTTGAACAAACACAACAATAACTTTGAAAAAGTGTGCATGTTCTAAAAACGAACATAAACGCGAAGGGAATACAATAATTCCGCTAACGATACCTACAATAATTTCATCGCCAGCTGGAACAAACTAAGCGAGGAAAATCAAGAAACTACTGATATGATACATAAAGAGAGTTCAGCTGGAAAGTTTATTATGTCCAGGATCCAACGTTATGAGCTCACATTTCTAAAATTTGTCAAATTAATTTGGAAATTATGTATTTGAATCTCTTGAAGGAAAAATTAATATAATGAAATTTTCACATTTTTCCATCTTCTGTAAGTTTCTTGTGGTAAATTCATCATTCTTATTGTTAATATTGTGGTTTGATTTCCCAAAAATTCACAAGACTAATTTTACATTTTTGTCATCACTCGAGCACCCTCAACATCCTTTATAAAAGTTCTATTTGCAAAATGTTAATTTACTTTCCACACGCGTCGCTGATTCCAGGAACACATTTTGAATAGGCATCACTCCATCTCTTTGAGTATGCAAACTGTGGATTTAATTCGTTTACATTTCTTCGAACCTTATTCAAGCTTCTAACGAGGCATTTCGAAACAACGTGTTTGTATTGACATTGAAAAACAAAATCAATGGGTCCTTTCAGTGAATTTTTTATTGCTTGAAATTGAAGTATTTTATACGTCCTCATATTTTTCCATTTTTTTTAGAGCGTAAAGCACTCTTCTCCCTTTCGTGAAGTCGAAGAACCTACGACCTTGAGAACGACAGACCTTTCTTTCTGCATGATTCGAATTGATTGTTACCCTGGTTTTTTAATTTCGATATCACCTCGAAATTGCACAAATAATTATATAAATCGCGCAATTAAAATATTAGTTCACGTTCCACGAGATGAAAACAGACAAAAATATGATTCAAAAAAGCAAGGGTTCAAAACCAGGAATATTTGTGTTATGAATATTTATAAATGAATTAGAGAAAAATCAGCTATTATTTGTTATAAGTATAATCAGGAATGTATACATAGGACCTGAACTATAAA